>JAQYXR010000023.1:95818-403159 GCA_030545055.2 Neoaliturus tenellus | reverse complement strand
GTAAAAGAAGAATTTGGTTATCTTATTTTAGTCAAAAGTTATGCGAATTATTTTAAATAAATACCTTCTCTTTTCCCTTTTCCCCCACCTCCCAGGTCAATAATCAGTCTTGGCCAGCTGCTACCCCTCTCATTTGCATATTGTTATAAAAGACGCACCGACTGCGGCTAACATTTCATTCTGATTCCAGACGTTACGCTGCGAACTTGGAGCCACAACCATGTCATCTCTGCCAACTACAACTTCTACTTTAACTTCTACTTCAACTTCTACTACGGCTGTTACTGCACCAAAGAAAACTCTTCGTCTGAAAAATCCTCCTGACTGGTACAAGAAGCAACTTGGATCCAAACCTTCAACTTCTGGCACTATTCTTCCGCCTATCAAGACTTCTAAACTTCGAAGCATTTTTTCACCGCCTTCGCCTTCTACTTCGCTTTCAAACGACTCCACACCGCCATCAACCATCATGCCGCCTCCACAGAAGCCAGCTCCCCGTCTTAATACCCCTTCATTTGAAACTTTGCTTCATAGTCTTAGTACACCTATCATTCCACTGTCACCATTGCCTCCTACCCCACCACTTACTATGCCTGAAGACCACACCTATCATAAAACTAAATCCACTAAGCCTACTCCCAAACCTGCTCCTAAGCCTGCTCCTTCAGAGCAATTTCAATTATTACAAGAAGAGCGTCGTAGGGCATTTAGCCGTCCCACTACTTGCCCTGAAGTGCTCACTAGGGGAATTAAGAAAGGATCAGCTTGTGGGAGGAAATGTGTTAAAAATGAAAGTTTTTGCCGTGTACATATCGTGAAACATATTTCTGAACCACAACTGACAGAAATCCCCACCGTTGAAGACGATCCTAAAATAATATCCGTCAGAGGAGAGAGGCTTAAGAAAGGTTTGAAATATTTTTTTCTAAGTGTTGTTGACCACCAACACATTTTGGCAAAATGTAACGGCTTAAAATATAAAATTAGAGTTTGTGAGAATTTGTGTAAAGAGAAGAGATTTAACACTTTAGATTCTCAAGACTTTCTCCTCAGGGATAAAAAGGATCGTATTACAAGGTGGGGGCGTAAACAGTAAATTCACTTAGTTTTTTCCAAATTGTTGCTAAAAAAATAATGGGGGAGAAACACAATGCGTTATAGCGTTGTGTTTCTCCCCCATTATTTTTTAACACTCTAAGTCCCGTGACCTACTAACCTACTTCCATTTGAGTAGTAAGAAAAGTACTTCCCCCACTCCTTTGGGTCGATGACCGGTTAAGGTCAGCTCTTACCCCTCATTTGCATACTGTTATAAAAGCGGAGCGAGCGTTGGTCACTCCTTCATTTTGCTTCTACACGCCGCTCTTGTTGTTTCGTCTCTGCTGTTTACAATATTACCTACTTCAAAATGCCTCCTCATGTGAATGACCATATTAATTCTTCCAAAATTTCCGATGTTTTTCTACAACCTGAAGACATTTTAAATAATGATAGTGAGAGTGAGGATGATGATGATTATACTGTTGAACTTAGTGAAGAACGTAAGGTTATAGCAATTGATCCACAATTTCCATTTGATACAATAGAAAAGTTTATAGTTGAAGCTAATAAATGGTTAAATTTAGGATGTTATGTACGAATTGACTCTTTTATATTGTATGGTGATAGTCATTCTTTCCTTGTCACACCAAATGACAGAGACCGCATGTTGCAGTGGGCACAATCTATGATGGAGTGCTATGAACAAGGTGTGGACACTGGCGGCTATTTTCTTGCACAACTAGTGTAATAACAAATTACCCTTCCCCCCATGTAGTGAAAAAGGAAAAGAAATATTAGGAATCTAATTATAATACTTCCTTCCACATATAAAGAAGAGGGGGAAAGGAGTGGGGATTATAAAGTGGTGGGGGAATGTGTATAAATGCAGGTTGTTTGAAGAGACTTTTATTATTATTGTGGCTTTAGCAGAAACAACATGGAGTTTAAATCTGCAGCAAAAATAAGGAATAATATAATAAAGAAAGAAATTCGCAAGAAAGAAAAGATTGAACTTATAAAATTACAACTTATAATACCTTCCATTGAAATTGGATGTAGCAAACTAAAGACTTTGGTGAAAACTAACGAATATTTGTTACAATTGCTAAAAACAATCGAAGAGTTGAAGAGAAAGAATGGACATTCTACATAGTAAAATTTGAACATTTTAATATAAATAAGTAAACTGAAAAAAGTAGATGTAGAATAGAGAGCGAGGAATAGATCACTTTGTGGTAATGGACTAACATGCCACTTAGTGCTCTATTCCTCGTTCTCGCGTTAAAATTGGATTACCTTGACCTATTTGTTCGACTGTTAGAATTTGGTTAACACTGTTGAATTTCAGTTTTGAACTAATGTTTATTCTTGTTCAAATGTTAGAGTTTCTTAACACTGTCGAATTTTAGTTTTGAACTAACTTTTAATTTATGCGAATTTTTAGTTCAACTCTAGTTAATTTATGTGCAAATTTAGTTTAACCAAGTGCCTGTGCTCTAGCCATTTCCACCCTAACATTTGTTCTTTCAACATCTGTCCTATAACATTTGTCCTAATAGATGTTTGGAGGGCAGGTGTTTGGTTTTAAAAGTAACTAAAATTAGTTGGGTGGGGGAAAGTTAGTTAAAGCTTGAATATAAAGAAGTATATACTAAAACTCCAATGGGAATAAAGAACACGAATGAACAATTAGTTTGTTGAAGGTTAATATTTTTATTTAAAAAGTTTGATTTCCTTGTATAGTGAAGAAGATGAAATAGTGGTGGGGGGACCGTTATAAAAGGAGGAACGCGAGAGCCTATTTCATTTCTTGGCAAAATTTCGAAGAGTAAACATCTCAACATGTATCGTTGCGATAAATGTTCGGAATCGTTTCACGATGAAATTCTATTAGACTGTCATAAAGAACTAATTCACAACAACCCAGAAGAAAAACAAGAACAACAAGAACAAGAACAACAAGAAGAACAAGAACAACAAGAAGAACAAGAACAACAAGAAGAACAAGATGAAATAACAGCAACATCTTCAACTACTTTACCGAATCTACAAGTATTTGCATTACCCGGTAAAGTAGTAATGCATCATAAGATTCAAAATGAAAACTTGAAGCTAGAAGAATTTATTAGAGAAGCAAAACCAATCGTAAGTAAAATTTTAAAAGAAGAATTGAAAAGATTAAACTTTCTTAAATTTGGTTTACTACTAGAAGCTATGTTTATAAATGTACAAGAAGAATTATCACCAAGAGGATTCATAACAAAAAACCGAACCATTATGGAAAGTTCAAACATTGATTCAATAATAGAAAATTGTATAGAAGAAATATTAACAAAAATTCAGGAACACGAAGGAAGAGGATCCGGATGGAGTCTTACAAGTATTGAAGTATTAGATATAAGAGTTCACAAACATGGATATGGACTAATGGGATCTAGTTACATTCCTTTACCAAAAAGAATTGAAAATACAAAATCTTGTGTTAATGTTAAAAATGAAGACAATGAATGTTTTCGTTATGCAATGACAGCTAAATTTGTACCACCACTTCATGTGAATAGACCTAACCAAGAATATGAAAATCAAAGATTTAGATACAATTTTCAAGGAATCACTTATCCTGTATCACTGAAAGATATATCAAAATTTGAGAAGAAAAATCCTGGTACGTCTATCAATGTTTTTGCATTAGATAGTTCAAACAAAGTGTATCCTTTACGTATTGCAAAAGAAGAGCTACCAGATCATACGGATTTACTACTACTAACGCGAGGAGATGTGTCTCACTATGTGTACATAAAGCAATTTGATCGTCTTGTTAATAAGCAGCTTTCTAAAGATCGACACAGAAAGTTAATTTGCAAGAGATGTTTCAATTTTAAACGAGATGGGCTACACTCAAGAGAATGGTTACAAGAGCACAAAAGATTATGTAACAATAATTATGAAGCAAAGATTATTTTACCTTCGGAAAGCAGAGCATTTGTTACATTTGAAAAGGTTCATCATCAGTACCGTATTCCTCTAGTTGTGTATGCGGACTTTGAATCAACACTTGTTCCTGTTGAAGATGAAAATTGTGAAGCTAGAAAAAGTGTCAAGTATCAAATGCACAAACCAAACAGTTTTTGTTTAATGGTTAAATCAACATTATCAGAAGAACATTTAAACAGATATGGATTAACTTCAGAACCTCTAGTATATCGTGGTGAAAATGTAGAAAAAATATTTCTTGATCACTTATATTCAATAGCTGGAAATGCACAAAGATTATATACAAATATTGTACCAATGAAACCGATGGAGGAAGAAGAAGAAATTCAACATGAAAATGCAACTCGATGTTTCTTATGCAAAAATGATTTTACTATTGAGAATTATAAAGTTAAAGATCACGATCACCTCACAGGTTATTACAGGGGTGCTGCTTGTAATAAATGCAACTTAAGCTATCGTTTACCACTATTTATTCCTGTGGTTCTGCATAACCTCAGTGGGTACGATGCTCATTTTATAATACCTGAACTAGGAAGAGACGATGGTAAAATCGATGTGTTAGCTGAAACTTCAGAGAAGTTCATAAGTTTTTCCAAAGAAGTTGGAAACATGAAACTAAGATTCTTAGACTCCTACAGATTTATGCCGTCGAGTTTGTCCAAACTTTCAGAAAATTTAAGGAAACAAGATTTAATCGAAACAAAGAAGATTGTAAATAACGACAAACTGGATTTGGTACTTCGGAAAGGTGTGTTTCCATATGATTACATAGACAGTTTAGAAAGATTTAATGAAACATCACTTCCGGCTAAAGAAGAATTCAAAAGTAAACTTTATGACATGGACATATCTCAAGAGGACTATGATCATGCATGTAAAGTATGGAACGATTTAGGATTTAGAACATTGGGAGAATATTCAGATTTTTATGTTAAATTGGATGTAACTTTACTATGTGATATAATGGAAGAATTTAGAAATACATGTTTTGCAGCATATGGATTGGACCCTCTTCATTCGTACACTTCACCTGGATTAGCATGGCAAGCTATGTTGAAAGAAACAAATTGTAAAATACAACTTCTTACTGATATAGATATGGTTATGATGTTAGAGTCAGGAGTTCGAGGGGGATTGACGCAAAGCGTTACACGATATTTCAAGGCGAACAACAAGTATCTGCCCGATTATGATGCATCAAAACCAACAACATTCCTGGGTTATTTTGATGCAAATAACTTATACGGATGGGCAATGTCGAATCCCCTTCCATATGATAATTTTAAATGGATAGATCCAGAATCGATTGGAAACATAATGGATATACCGAAGCATGGTGAAACTGGTTACATTTTTGATGTTAATTTTGAATATCCTGAACATCTTCATGATCAACATTATGATTTACCACTTCTTCCTAAGACTGAAATTTCCCCTACTGGAAGATGGCCAAAATTAATGATGACTTTAACCGACAAGTCTCGATATGTTGGACACTACTGGATGATACAACAAGCTTTAGACTTAGGATTGAGAATTACAAAAATTAATCGAGTACTACAATTTTCTCAATCTTGTTGGTTAAAACCTTACATCGACAACAACACAAGAAGAAGAGCCACTGCTACATCAAGTTTTCAAAAAGATTTTTTCAAATTAATGAATAACGCAATATTTGGCAAGACTTTGGAAAACAAAAGGAAACATAAGGATATCAAATTGGTAACTGATCCAGTAAAATTACAGAAATTGGTGCAACAACCAAACTTTGGTTCATCTATAATTATTAATGAAAATCTAGTTGTTATTTCCATGAACAAGAAGTCAGTTACAATGGATCGTCCTTTGTATCTTGGAATGTCAATCTTGGATATTTCAAAAACACATATGTACGAGTTTCATTATAAGAAGATGGTTAACTATTATGGAAGAGAGAACATTGGTATTGCATATATGGACACGGATGCACTAATTTACTGGATTAAAACAAATGACATGTATGAAGATCTACGCACCTTTATATATAAAGATGATTTCGACTTTTCCGATTATCCTAAGGATCATCCAAATTACGACTATGACAGAAATAAGAAAGTATTGGGAAAATTTAAAGATGAAACAAATGGTGTGCCGATGATGGAAATTGTAGCATTAATGTCCAAACTGTATTCATTTCAACTGTACATAAACGAGAGGAACGAACATCAAGTCACGAAGAAGGCCAAAGGAATAAAAACTTCTTTCCTGAAGAAGAACGTACAGTTTGAACATTATAAAAGATGTTTGTTTGAAAATGTTGAAACAACTGCAACGTTCAACACTATTAGAAGTTATAATCATCAACTTTTTAGTGTCAAACAAACAAAGTGGGCATTAAGCTACAAAGATGACAAGCGCCATATTTTAGAAGATAAAATTAATACTTTACCATTCGGCCACTACTCCCTGAACCCTATCGACCAGTAAACCTATTCTTCGTCCTCTACCTTCTTCCTTTTTCCTTTCCGTAAAGAAGAGGGGACATGGCAAGCCCAATGCCATGTTCCCTCTTTTTTACACTAATAGGAAATGGCCTTGACCTATATTCAAACTATATAAATGAGAATTAACTATTCTATGGGTCAGTATTTTTACAAGCGGTGTACAAGAAACATCTGAAGATGGAAAGTGTGAAGGACAAGATTGTAAATGAACTACATAAACCAGCAAGAAGAAGATTTCCAAGAAGAAGTACAATCATTAAAGGAATGAATGATCTTTATCAAGCTGATCTCATTGAAATGATACCGCACAGTAAAATAAATAAAGGATTTAAATATATTTTAACAATTATAGACTGTTTTACTAAAATAGCTGATGCTTTACCATTGAAGGATAAGACTGGTAAAAGTGTTACAAAAGCTATGGAAACCACAATACAAAGAAATAAATTTAAAATTAAACATCTACAGACCGATGATGGAAAAGAATATTTTAATAAAGACTTTGGAGCTTTGATGAAGAAATATCAAATAAATCATTATTCTACAAATTCTGAAGTTAAAGCTTCAATAATTGAAAGATTCAATAGAACATTAAAAGGTGCGATGTATAAACAATTTTCAAAACGAGGATCATACGTGTGGTATGACATATTACCACAACTTATAAAAGAGTATAACAACAAATATCATCGTACCATTGGAATGAAACCTATCCAGGTAAATAGTGCTAATGCCAAAATTGTATTACAACGCATTAAAAATAATACAACACCGAAATTGGAAAAATTGCAACCAAAGAAGTTCAAGGTCAACGATAAAGTTCGTATAAGCAAATACAAAGGTGTATTTAGTAAAAGATATCTACCAAATTGGACTAATGAAGTATTTACAATTTATAAAGTGCAACCAACTATACCTGAAACCTATTTATTAAAGGATAACAAGGGTGAATTACTTCAAGGTGGATTCTACGGACACGAATTGTTGAAATCAACAGTTGGTGATGTATATCTTGTCGAGAAGATTTTACAAAGGAAAAAGGATATGGTTAAAGTCCGGTGGTTAGGGTTTGATAAAAGTGAAGACTCTTGGATTCCTTCAAAAGACTTAGTATAGTTGTTTAATAGCTCATTGTGTGTTTAACCTTTATACAAGATGGAGATCGTACAACAAAAAGATCGATTTAATATCAATAACATTGATGAATTGACAGTTGACAATGATAAGTTAAATCATGGAAAACATGGTGAATTACTACCAAATACGATAAGATGTCTAATAACTGGTCCTTCAAATTGTGGAAAAACTAATGTTGTTTTTAACCTTATAACTAATCCTAAAGGATTGCGTTTTAATAATATATACATTTTTTCAAAATCATTGCAACAACCAAAATATCAATTATTGGATAAAGTACTTGCAAGTGTACCTGAAGTGAATTTTTACAAGTTTAATGCCAGTGAAACAATTATGCAACCGAATGAAGCAAAACCATTTTCTATTTTTATATTTGACGATGTTTCTTGTGAAAATCATGACACAATAAGGAATTATTTTGCTATGGGAAGACATCATAATATTGATAGCATTTATATTGGTCAAACATACAGTAAAATTCCAAAACAACTTATAAGAGACAATGCAAATATGTTGATCATCTTCAAGCAAGATGAAACAAATTTAAAGCATATATATAATGATCATGTAAATGCGGATATGCCATTTGAAAAATTTAAAGAGATGTGTGGCAAAGCATGGAATGAGAAATATAGCTTTCTCGTTATTATGAAGGAAGAAGATATTAAAAATGGTAGATATCGTATAGGGTTGGATAAATTTGTATTTATGCGTTGAACTACCGATGCTACATCTAGTTACATGTTGAACTTCACAGTGTAAACATGGTGAATCAAGAAAAACTATTGAAAGAAATAAAATCACTCAGTGATTCTATTAGGATGAAGAATCGTGCATTGAGGATGGGTTTAAGTGAAAGAGAAGAATTTCTAGAGACTACATTTAAACCTATTACGGAACCTTTAAAACAGATATCAGAAACTATTGGTAAACCTCATTATGAAGGAGATGTTTTACTACCAGTTTCTAAACAAGAAGTACAAGCATTAAAAAAAGAAGAAGATGATGATTCATATACAAGTGCTAGTGAGCAAGAAGAAACAAAAGAAGAAGAAGAACCAATTGTTGAAAAGGAAGAAGAACAGCCAATACCAGAAGCAGAACAATCTATTCCAAATTTAACTCAATTGAGTAGCGATATATTACAACATGGACCTCTTGGAAGAAAATATATAATGAAAATGCTACATGACATGAAATCAAACCCGAATTTGAGTAGATCACACGTATACGGAGCAAGAATTGATGGGAATGAATTGAAGATTGGCGATTCAAAGCTTGAAATAACACAAGACGATTACATCATTATTGGTGAGCATAGATATAAAGGAACAAAAGGATTATATGAATTAATTTTTAAAAACATACCACTAAGATATTCATCCAAAGATTTAAGTGTTTTTAAGGAGATTCTACAAAATACTAACGCTCATAAAAGAAACTACTCAAAGGATGCAATGATTAATCGTTCACGTGCAACAAAATATAACATCGTTATAAAAAAGTTGTTTCCTCCACGAAAATTGCCAACATTACGTACTGCACCAGCGGTGAGACAACCACTGAAAAGAAAATCTTTATCACTTATGGATTTATCACTTCTTGAACAACATGGTAAAAAGAGTAAAGGAGATACTTCAACATCTGGTAAAGGATTGATGAAAAATCTATACAATACGAATGTGATTTACTACAATGATATCAATAAATTGGTTGATAGAATGAGACTATTGCATGAAGCCATGGAAGCCGGTCATACAGGTTTGAATAATGAATGGGTGGCTCTAGTTGATGAACTTAGGAATCGCGGTATAGTCGTATGATTGTCCGTGGATATAAAAGAGGTGCAAGCATAAGACGTATCAGTTCTAACATGAGCGTCGACAAGTTCGGACGGTACTCCGCTTTAGGAGTGCAAGTTGGAGAAGACAGAAAAAGAAGTGGATTACCGCAAACACCTGAAGGTGACTATAGCATAAGTAATAAACGTTTAAAACTAGTTAAAGATCCAGAAGAAGATACTGATGGAGCAAATTTAAAGACAGTAAAAGAAGCTACTTCAACATCATTGAAATTACATAAGAATACTTATGATGTTGAATCACATAGATTAATTAATGTTGGTAAACCAACTGAAGGTTCTGATGCAATTACTAAAGAGTACTTATCATCAGAACTTTCAAATACTTTAAAATTGCAATGGGGTAACAACTTAAAAGATGGACAAACATATGATGCTGGAAATTATAGAATAACCAACGTGGGAAATCCCAAAAATGATAAAGATTCAGTTAATAAAGAATATTTACATTCTATAATACCGGAAAAAACTGAACATGGATATTCTTTTTATAAATTTATTATAAATGACATTGGATACCCAAAGGAAGACGGTGATGCTGTAAACCTAAAATACATCAAGGACAACTGTATTTTACAAGATGTTAATGAAATCGATTGTCATGGTAAAACATTGACAAATGTAAAGTTTGGTTCTCAACCAAAAGATGCTGTTACTATAGAACAATTATCTAAAGAATTAAAAAAGGAAACATCCAATTTTGTAAAACATGAAGATGCCGTGTTAAAGCGGGGAGATAAATTTATACATGGAAATGAAAAGTTTAATTTAATGCAAGGAAATAATGATGAATGGGATGCAGGACGTAAAACAATAACAAATGGAAGATTTGGTATAAAAGATACAGATGTACCTCTAATGGTGCAAACATTAATTGCTACTGGTGGTACATTAGGTACATACAATGGTCGTAATAGAAGAATAAAAGATATTTATCCTGGTTACGAAGCAAATGATTGTGTTACAATGAAACAAACAATAACTTGGGATAAACACTTTGGGACCAAATATGATGCAAAGATGAAGAAAATAATTAATATTTTACCAGGCGAAGATTCAAATGATGCTGCTACTATTGGACAAGTCATAAAAACATCAAAAAGTGATTCAACAGCTTACACATGTAATGATAAACGTATTATGCAATTACATGATCCTCAACATCCAAAAGATGCTGTAACTTTAGATTGTTTAATAAGAATAGTGGGTAATTTACTTATTGATACCCACAATCATATAGCTAGTACAACGAATCATGTGGTGATTCAACCCGATGAACGAGAAGCTTGGATTAAAAATAGAATCATAAATCAGTATATAATTAATTTGAATAACTAAGTCTTTAAATATAAAAGATTTTGCACAAGTTATTCATTCATGTAAAGTATCTCGTGGAGTAAACACACCTGTTATATAAGACAACATAATGAAGACCGTATCGCTCAGTCATCGTCAAGACAGCGGCAAGAGAGGACGTGGTATAACATCAGCTGCATTATCCCTGCTCAGACGGATTCCAGTTGGTGCTGTTGTAAATCGAACGATAGACGCTTTACCATACGAATTACATCTGCCCGGAGGTTATCAATATTGTGGACCTGGAACTAAGTTGGCAAAACGTTTAGCAAGAGGAGATCCTGGAATTAATAAATTAGATCAAGCTTGCAAAGAACACGATATAGCATATTCAAAGTATAAAGATTCAACAAATAGATCAATAGCAGATAAAATTCTAGCGGAAAAAGCTTGGCAAAGAGTAAAATCAAGTGACGCAAATATTGCAGAAAAAGCAGCAGCTTGGGCAGTAACTACAGCCATGAAGACAAAAGCAAAGTTAGGTGGTGGAAGACGTCGCAGAGGAAGACCTGCAAAGAGAGGCGCTCCCAAAAGAGGTGGAAACATTAAAAAAGGACGTCGTAGAACTCATAAGGCAAGTGTAAAGAAGACTTCTGTTTGGCAAATGGTAAAAAACGGAGCAGGTTTATACCTAAGACCATACCGTGTGTACTAAATAAGAAGAATCAATTGATAATTCCAAATAAAGCCTTAACAAATCATCAGTTAAATGATTATGTAAAATGTTTGAAAATACCATTCTTTCGAGGAGTTTTTATGAAAGATGCATTACCAACTAAAATATGGAAAAATGAAACTGGAATAGTAAATTTGGATTCCACCTATGGTCCAGGCACTCATTGGGTATGCTATAAAAAACTCGGACAAACCATTTACTACTTTGACAGTTTTGGCAATCTACCACCGCCAAAAGAACTGCAACATTATTTTCGAAACTCCAAAATCATTTTTTACAATTACAAAAGAGAACAACCTAACAATACTGAAATATGTGGGCATTTATGTTTGGAGTTTCTAGCGAAGAGTGTCAGTCAGCTTTAAGATGTCATCGTATACAGTGTCACTGAGTGGAAATTCATCCACATTGAAAAGTACGCTGTTCCCAGCATTGCGTCTATCCAAGGAAAGATTATGGGAAGCGGCATTACTTGATTTGACTACCTACAATTCAATTCCTAATGTTACAGAAGGAAAAAACAATTTACTACATTATTATGAAACTAAGGATGCTGCAGGAAAATACTCAGAATTGAAAATAATTACATTTCCTACTGGAGCTTATGAAATTGATGATATAAACCAATTATTACAGAAACAACTCGGAGAAGACAATATCACCGTTAAAGGAAACAATAATACTTTAAAAGCAGAAATAACTTCAAAATATTATATTGATGTCAGCTTGGAACAGTCGATTGGCAGTTTACTTGGATTTACAGATACAAAAAAGAAAATCTTAACTCCTGGAACTACTCATTCAGGTGATTCAACTGTAACAATATTGAAAGTAAATAGTATTGATGTCACGTGCAACATTATACACGGATCGTATAGAGATGGAGTTAATCAACATATTTTACATACATTTTATCCAACAGTGGCTCCCGGTTTTAAAATTGTTGAGAAGCCACAAAACTTGATATACCTACCGTTAAACACCAGTTTCATTTCAGACATCGTACTGAACATATTGGATCAAGACGGTCATAGTGTTGACTTTAGAGGAGAAACAATTACTATACGGATACACATCAGAGCAGCAACATAAAAGTCAACATGGGATTATCATTTAAACCGCAACGGAAGAGTCGGGAGCTCAGTAGCTCCTCGACATTGGAAGAGTTAACATCGGAAAACATTCGTTTTCTACAGAAGATTGGATTGAAACTTAACAGCGATGGATATCCTGGATATATCTCAAGGACCAACGTTCGACGAAACACTATGGGAGAAGGAATATCACACGCACAACCCTTACACTTCATCAAAATTAAACAATAACGATGAAATAAGGATCCCCATTCAACAACAAGATATTTACACTTTACCGTGTGAAAGTTACTTGTACATCGAAGGACGGGTATTAAAATTGGATGGAAAAACTGCTTCAACAGTTCCTTTTATAAATAACCCGATGGCATATCTTTTTGATGAAATAAGATATGAAATATCAGGGGTGACGGTTGATTCAACAAAAAAGGTTGGTTTAACAACGACATTGAAAGGATTAACATCATTAACACCGCATGAGAAGAATTCAATAGTCACTGCCGGATGGGTTGCCCCCGATAAAGACACTATAACACCAGCTTCCAATGGTCACTTTGATTTTCATGTACCTTTACGATTGCTTTTGGGATTCGCTGAAGATTACAAACGGGTAATAATAAATGTCAAACAAGAATTAGTATTACTCAGATCTTCAACTAATAAGGACTTAATACTTGCAGACCCTGCAACTACGGAAGATAAACTGGAATGGCAACTACAGTTGGATAAAGTTGTTTGGAGAGTACCTCATGTAAGATTGGCCGATGAACATAGAATCCTATTATTGAGAAAGTTAAAATCTGACCGTGATATTGTGATGCCATTCCGAAGTTGGGAATTTCATGAATACCCTACACTACCTCAGACAGAAAGACAAACATGGACCGTCAAGACATCAACTTACTTGGAACGAGCAAGGTACATAATACTCGGTTTTCAAACTAAGCGAAAAGATGTTATCACTGCAAATGCTGGTCAATTTGATCACTGTAAAATAAAGAATTGTAAAGTTTTCCTAAACTCTCAATTCTTTCCCTATGACAATTTGAATGTCATGTTCAGCAAAAAACGTTTTTCTATTTTATACGATATGTATGCAAGATTTCAATCGTCATATTATGGAAAGACTAATACACCACTATTATCACCTGACCAGTATTATTCCAAGGCTCCAATAATTGTAATCGATTGTTCAAAACAAAATGAATCGGTAAAATCATCAAGTGTAGATATAAAAATTGAAATGGAATTTGAAGAACCAGTAGCGGATGGAACTTCGGCATACTGTCTAATTCTACATGATAAAATAGTTACTTACACACCGCTGACCGGAATTGTGAAGAATGTACTTTAAGAAGAATTGTACAACAACTGCAAATTTTTGAGGTTAGAATTATCTGCTTTAATTTTTGAGGTTAGAATTTCATTTGTGAAAGACAAGTTCAAAACAAACAATTATGTAATTGTATAAATTTCAAGGATTTACGAAAAATATAAAAGCGAAAAAATAATTAGTAGAAACTTCATTCTATCTTCAACCGTCGTATGGGAAACATCATTCGCAAGATGAATTCTACTAACGGAGAAGAAAATACACCTCTAATGGATGATAATAGTTCAGATATAGAAAAACAAGTTGAACGAGAAATGGACGAGTTCCTAAAATTCAACAAACATAAGAAGAGAGAAGAAGAAAAAGCTGAAAAAGAAGTAAAAAGGAAGAAGGTTGAAGTTAACATTACAACCAATATTTTAACAGAAGTATTTCTTCGGATTATCTACCCAATTTCTTCATGCATGACAAAAAGTATATCAGTTGGAATTTTAAAATCAATGGATTATTCACCAATTGTTATTTTAAATCATGGAAACAAAATGGTTACTTTCAGTGAAATTACTTGGGAATCTCTCATGAAACATTTACATCTTTTGGAGTGCTATTTAAGTAACAACACATTTGGAAGAAGAACAAGATTAAGTTTATTGGAATCAAATATTGAAGTTGATATAGTAAAACATCGTGGAGGACAAATTGTTCGCTTCAGAGATTTAACTACACATAATGTTAAATTATATTTCACTAAAGAAGAATTTTATACTTTAAGTTGTACTACCGGTCCCGTCACCAGATATTTGAAACAACTAATATTTTCAAGTGCAATAATTAAAGACTATCTAATTGATACATTGGACAAAAAACCTTTTGTTCCAATTTTATACGGTCCCGTGGATACTTCAATCTTTAATAGAATACCTCAAGAAGTTGAAATGTGGAGACAATTAAACAACTATCACACCAATTTTAATATTGATGAAGTGGCACAAGAAGTGAAAGAAGAAGAACAATCCTGTCTGTTATAAACATCGGCTCATTCAATTTTTAAGTCAGTTGTTAGTAAGACTTCATCATGAATAAACGGGTTTCGTTTTCTAATGCGCCACATATAATGGAAGTTAAAAGAGGTATAATTGAATTTCAAGCTTTCCGAGGAAATGATGGTAATTTTATTATTAAAGAATTAGTAATCTTGGACATGAACACATCAGTAGTTTATCATTATTTGTTCAAACCTCCAGTACCATTTAATAGACTAACAACTAAAGCGAAAGTTACAAACAAATGGTTGAACAAACATTTTCACAACTTAAGATGGGATGAAGGTTTCATTAATTATAATATGATGCCGCACATTATGAATCATTATTGCAAAGAGTTTAAAATTATCTACACAAGGGGATTGGAAAAAGCAAATTGGATACAATCATTTACAAGCAACGAAGTGATTAATGCAATAATTGATAAAGATTTCCAATGCTACTTCAACGAACTTTGTATTTCATCAAAAAGTTTTAAACATCGAAGGTCGCAATGCGCTTTAAAGAATGCCTACCGCTTGAATAATTTCCTTCAACAAACTGGTGGGGGTAGTGTCAGTGGTGGGGGTAGTGTCGATTATAAAAGTGAGAGCGCTACCATGACACAGCATGAGTATTACTCAAACCTCCGAAGAGACAACATCTCCGACGGACATTCTTATTAACAAGAAGATTAACAACAACATCAATATGGCATCACAGAACTTACTTCAAAGTTTAGTTGATCAGTTCAACGCTCATTCTAAATCATCAATTCTACCTACGAAGAAATGTTCTGAACTAAAAGAAGAAAAACACTACATCATTCATACTATTAAGAAAATGGAAACTTCAGTAGGTGATGCTATAAATTGCACTTTGAGCGAGGCACCTTATACAATTGGTGATGAAGCAAAATTTCAGATCTTCTTACCAAAGCGCTTCATACAACTACTTCAAAATGAAGATCTTCGTATAATTCAACCCGGCGCACTCTATTTGGTATCACATGGACCCAGTGGAAACAACTCTACTGAACTTACAATTCATGTAACACCTACTACTGATTAATTTGTACATAACATTGTAAATATTTCTTTGTATTTGTTTTTTCAATAAATATGATATAAAACAAAACAAAAAATAAAAATAAAAAAGCAACATATTGTAATGTCTTTGTACATTACAATATGTTGCTTTTTTTTTAAAAATTCCACAGGATGACCTTGACCCAATTTTGTATAATTATAAAAGGGGAAATGTACTTGCAAAATTCATCAGTCTACTGCTACCTTTCATACCGTACACATCTCGCTCTTAATCCCTGAATATAAAACTGCAACATGTCCCTAAAGGTTAAGTGTGCATCTTATGATACCAACACCATAACTACTTTTGAACAACTTGAAGATTTAACTAACGAAATGCGAGTTTTACTTACCGGTGGTTATCACTTAACTGTTGATGTTAGTGCTACTAATACAAGGATGTTCACTAAAACAAAATATTGCGATGATGAAATATTTATTTCTACACAACCTACAACTTCTTCATCGCCAACTGGTCAACATAACATCAAGTTCCAAAAGTATTACCAATGTTGAATAACTTTTGACAGACAAAGCTACAACTAAAGAATCACATGATCAATGTGAGTTAATAAAAAGGATGTGATACTTGTATAAATAATCATTCGCTTCTTAGCTCTCACCACGACAAGACCTATTTAAGAAAATGTTGTACAGAATGATGATTCAACTTGATGGAAAAATCTATGGAAAAGACTACAACACCATTGAACAAATGACCCAAGATTTAGATGTATTAACTAAAGAAGGATATCAAGCTAAATTAATTTTAAAATTTCCTGAAGTACATCCATTATCAACAGAAGAACTTGTTGCTATGGCTAAGGCGGAGAGAGAGAAAAAGTCTGAAGAAAACAAAGAGAAACAAACTTCCTAAATTTTAATAATCCTTACACTTGTAAGGTATAATTTTTTAAAACTCCATTTGGATGACCTTGAAATTACCCCTACCACTTTTCACAGTACATAAAACTCACTATTGAACACTATACACTCTTATTCTTTCACTGGACTCCGCAGCGTCAACATGGAAGAGCAAAAATACAAGTACAAACCTCGTTACTGTTGTGAACAACAGTGTACAGATTTAGGACCAATGATGGTGGATGGGTTAGCTTGTACTAAATGTGAATTCTTCGGATCTTGTTATTGCAAATGCAAAACAAAACAACTACCACCACCGGAATTGCGAACTTTCAAATTTTACAAATCAAGATATTTTCATACATGTTGTCCTCAAAGATGTTTCAAATTTCACCCTCTAGATCTTGCTCATTGTCAACGCACCAATTCTCATCAAGATGATTTTTGTACACATATGATAAAAAGATGTAAATACAGATCAGATTGGTATTCCGATCCTGTAGAACCATCAAATGTGTAATTTCAGTTTTACACTCTTTTTTAAAACTTCATTTGGATGACCTTGAGATTTCCCCCACCACTAGTTCTAATTTTTATATAATATTAAATCATTCCACTTCCAACACTCTAACTAACAACATGGAAAACAAATTTATCAAATTTGAACATATAATAACTGACAGGGAGGAGATGGAAGAATTGTTTCAAAACTTACTTTCTGTCATTGACGAATATCCTATAAGATGGTTCAGAATTGTAGTTCAATATTTAAATCCTGGTGAATTGTTTTCTTCATCAAGTGAAGAAGATGAAACAACTACTTCGGTTCAAATAATTGAATTAAAAGATGGAGAAGAAGAACTAAATGTTTTATTCAATCATAAGCTCAAGGTTCCCTATATAAAAGCCCCCTCCCTAGACAGCCCCCCTCCCTAGACGCCTGCTCAAGGTCACCATTATATAAGCCCCCTCCCTATGCGCCGATCCTCATTCCATCACCGACTCTCCAATAATGAACAACTCTCCATTGGCCCGAATGAATTCTAGTTTTGAAATAAACTCTAGGGAAGAGTTACAAGACATTTTTAATATTTTACAAGAACTTGTAGATAATTTTACAACCATCAAAATGAATTTGGAAATAACATACGATTGTCCTATTTGTGATAAGATTGAAAGTTCGGACGAAGACAGTTTACTAAATCTAACTCCTGCACCATCTGACACTACTGATGGTAATAATGAACAGCAAAATATTTCCCCCACCACTTCTTTGTAATTCTTCGTTCCCCCCACCACTTCTTTATTTAACTAACATTTCTCGCTTTCACTTCTCATTCCATCTTCAACTTTTGAACTATCAACATCACTTGTTTTAAAATTTCAAACACTACAAAATCATGATGGATATGATGGATGAAGTTCCCTTCATAACTAGAATGGAAGAGGATAAATTGAAATTGGAAATTAAACGATTGGAAATGGAACGGGAAAACCAACTCGAAATGTTACGTTTGTTCAAGCTTTTCAAATACATCATCTGGGGACTCTGCGTTTACCTTCTCATCGTCGTTGGTGTTTGCATTTACAACTCTGTAGTTCATCACAAAAGTTCGACTTGTTTAAACTCTGCTGTTGCACATTAATTGTATGTTCACAAATAAAATTCAAAAGTTACTTCAACCTATCCCACTATCACCAACTAGTTCAACTTTGAACTATTTCTGGTGGTAGTTGGATAGGCTTTTTTAAAACTTACTCTGGATGACCTTGACATACTTTCCAAGCCCCAGTTATAACTGTTAAATTTCAGTTTTGAATTAACTCTTAATTCATGCCCAATTCTACTTCAAATTCAGGGCATATGCTCTCGCCATCTGCACCCTGCAGCTGCCCTGGCAACTGACACCATCTGACCCCTGCAGCTGCCCTGGCAGCTGACGTCACTTCCGGTTTAGAAGTGGCTTTTTCCCACTACTGATATCGTCACACATTCAGTCACTGGATGATATTCCGCTGTCAGTTACGGTGACAGTTGTAAATATCACCGTTCCGGTGACGTGTGGCGCTTCGCAGTGTAACCGATTATGTAACTGTTATGGACCTGTCACTGCTGCGATGAGATATCGTCACACATTCAGTCACTGGATGATATTCCGGCTGTCAGTTACGGTTATTATACGACGACGCTTAGATGAGCCGCTCGCTGTAAGGGAATACGTTTATCAACAATGGAAATATTTTACAGTTTAATAAATCACAATAATTATTGTTAAAATAGTTTATGTTACTTTTCAAAAAACTGTGCAATAAATTTTGTAAAATAGCAAGGAAATTTAAATTAAGTTAACAATTCTGATAAGTAATGCATAGTTATAAAAGGACGGAAAAGAAAATAATTGAATATAAGTAGTGTAATGAATACTCAATTAAAGTATCACTCAAATTGTAGATTAAAATAAATTTCATGGTAATTAATTGATTCGGACTGATCGGATTTTTTTATGTCATAATGAAGTAATTATCAATATAACCTATTAACGATTATTGGTAAGAGTGTATAATTAATAAGTGTAAATCAAAAAGGAAGATTTTTATGAATATCTAAGTAATCTATACTCTTGTTCTGTGAAGAAAAGAAACAATACAAAATTCTTTGGCCTAAAATGGTAATTTGCAAATTTGCTGTATCACCAACAATTTAAAATGAAACAAAGTTTTATGGTATTGAGTATCGGATGTATATCCTTGTACATTTGTGGATCCAAAAGGGGGATGTTTGCTTTAATCAAAATACATTGGTAGGTTGCCCTAGATCCGAGTCCAAGACGGATGTTTTAAAGATAAGGAGAGTTTTCGGTGGACATTTATGTCCAAGTGGCTCATTTCGTGCAGATATATTACACATTTTAAGGGGCAAGAATTTCAGTCATTCCTTATATATTTCTCAAATGCCGCTGTGCTGAACTGTTTAATCCACAGAGAAATATTTGTGAACGTTAGAAACACTTGATGAATATAACAGATTGAACGTTTAAATAAGTAATTGATGTTTCCAAGGAATTATTGTTTACTAGGGACTTAAAATGCCATGTCTGACGATGGGCAGCAGCTTTAAATTCAAATAACTTTGTGACTGTGTAGATAATAAATTAAAAACTTAACATTGTTAACATTTTTTATCGACATTGTCTTGAATAAAAACATGCAAAGATTCAAGTTCCAAAACCGAATGAATAAAGCTGAAATTTACGATGGTAATGGTCTATGATTGAAATAATAACTTGATAAATGGATCCATAAATCTCCTAGATTCTCAAATAAATAATAATAATAAGAAATTAGAATTAATAAAATCGTAATTGATAAATAAACTGATTTCTACGAAACACAAAGAGAATAAATGATATCATAAGTGTCTTAATTAGATAATACCACTGCTGAAATTGCTGTTTTTCAGGGATTGATTGAGTGATGGCGGTTTCTTGAATAAAAATTTTTTTAAAATAAACACTCTCTTTGTGAAAATAAGTTTTAAATTGTTATTTCAAAACATTAAATGAGTTATTTCAACATTTTTTTACCCGGAATAATGAGCAAAATTCAATTATTTTCTTAATATGTCACAGCTTGCTTGAAAAAGAAAATTCAGCATTGGAGATGCATAAAGTAGTAAATAAAACAGTTGAAGAGTCTCGGGACAGAAAATGCATACTCGAAGTAATATTTCCCTCGGCGGCGGTAAATTTCATTTCAATAACAGCTGCTGTTGTAGGTAACGTTTTTGTTTCATGTACAGTATACTCTCTATTTAAATTCAATGGGAAATGATGCAAAAGAAAGATCTGCATAAAAGAAGTAGCCTATGTGCATGAATTTATAACTAAAACATGGAGTTACCTTAAATTCAATTAAGTAATCATCATGGAAACTTCTAAAGCAGTAATGAAAGGCACTCTTTCCGGTGACTTTTCATTTTAACGTCGATCGATGAAATGAATTATCACAATTAACAGAATTAACTAACCGCGCTTCATTCAACGCCGTCCCGGCACGTGGCGTGGATTGATTTGTTGTAGAAATAACTTTGGTAAAGCAGCTATGTTGAAGGCTTTTCTTTGAACTACTTTTTGTTTATTCACCTCTCTCAACTTGCTTATTTACTTATGAGTTTTTTTTTTTTTTTTATAGTAATAATTCTCTATTGATCAAAGCACATTATATAATTAAACAAGACAATACAAAATTAATATCAAGCACTGCATAATCAAACTAGTATAACAATAGTAACATTGATACGTGACAAATTGCTATTTACAATTATGTTATTCCTAAAAAAGCTTAAACATGTTGTTAAATGCAGCAATTATTTAACGGTAACACCTGGTATTGCATGAGACAATACATACATAGCTTATACGTTACAATTAATTAATTGGAAAATGTCTGAAGAGCAAGTGTGAACTTACGGCACAAAAAAACAACAACAACAACCCCTTAAGCTACCATAAAAATATGGCTGTTTGATACGAATATTAATAAAATTATATTCTTGTTTTAAAATTCTGTTTAAATTCTGTTGTTTTATTTTTCTACATTATTTTAATAGGGGATCTGGTATCCCCTCAGGGGCAGTGGGCTTTCCACTGTACGGGTGTTTCTTGGCGACCCCGAGGTACCTGAGCCAAGCTGTGAGACCCTCCTCACAGTTCTTCCCGAGCTAAGGCCTTTCTTCTCATCTTTCAGGTCTTAGCTCACCGTCTTTATTCTTTCCTGAGCTAACCTTGCTCACCTTCTTGTTTTCGACCCCGAATCAAGGGTGTCTTTCCACCTTCTTTCGACCGGCGCATGCTGGGGGGTCCTGGGAGTGTCCCTGTTGTGTTGCAGGGACTGATGTGTGCCTCGCACTGCCGATGGTCTCCTCCAGTGTGTCGTCAGAAGCCAGCCGCTTCGGACCTTAGTCAGGGAGTGCGGCATGGATGCAGGGATCGGACTCTGCATTGCCACGGTGCGACCCCCAGCACGTCCGGCACATTTTGTGTATCGGTGCTGGGCAAACGGAGGTTCGGGCCCCGGAGTCCCGGGGTAGGGGTGTCTTATCTCCTACGGGGGGTAGACCTCCGAGGGTGTACCCGCTCCCGGCCGATGAAGGGCCGCCTCTTGCCGCACGATGCGCTGGTTACAAAACAGTATGGATTGTCAACTGCAAAACACGAATCTTGGAAAGGAGAACGAACAGGCTGCTTTTAGGCGCAGCTCACTTGTGCAGAGGTCTCCGACCTCAAAGACTGGGACGCCGACGGTTGGAATTAAAACCTCCCCTCCGCCGGCCCCGTTCAAGGCTGCTGGTGTCGCTGGATCATCGGCCGTAACAGGAAAGGAGAAAGATGAGGTTGATCTGGGTATGGGTGTGACCGAGCCGGTAACACCTCTAGCCAGGATGCAAGGAATCCCTCCCAAGAAGAGCCCTCCTCGTGCGGCATTCGAGCTGCAAATGCTTCGGCAGCAGCAGGACGACGCCCACGAGGAGGAAGACTCATGTCTGAAGAAGATGAAAGTTCTTTTGAAGGAGATGGCCAAGGTCCTCCTAATTCAAAAGAACATAAACAAGGCGATAAAAGAGGGGATCCCGAAACTCGAAGATGCTCTAGAAGAAATCGAGGAATGCCGGAAAATCAGGCTAAAGGCAGTGAAGCAGGAGCGCGATGTCACGAACCGAGTCATCTCTGCTTCACCTCAAGCTCATCTGGCTGAGTCCCAGACTCAAGCCAGAAAGCGAAAGAAGAGGCAGAGCGGTTCTTCGCCGGGAAGCCCTGAGCTTATTGAGGTGGACTCAGTGCCGAGACCGGTTTTTGTCACTGCGGCATCGCAGACATCTCCTGTCCAGGCTACTGAATCCGCCCCGGGCGCTGCCGTGATTCCAGCGGCTACTCCTGCAGAGGTTCCTGCTCCGGCGGCTAATCCTGCCTTGGCAGCAAACTCTGCCTCAACACCTTTGGGGGGCTGGAAGACGCGCCTGTCTAAGAAAGAAAGGAGGAGGCAGAAGCAAGCGGAGGCAGCTTCGAAAAGTGCGTCGAGGGTGGAGCGGACGCAAGTCTCAAACCCGGTTGGGGAGGCCTCTGGCAAGTCTGTCAGAAAGCCTAAACAACCCAGGCCTAAGAAGCCCAGGACGGAGGCAATCTTGATCAAGCCCTTAGGGGGGCGATCTTTTGCCGATGTTCTGGGTCAGATTAGATCGCAGGCCAAACCGGAAGAGACCGACACCGTTATCAAGTCTATTCGGCGAACCCAGAACGGGGATGTCCTCCTCGAACTGGGGAAGTCGAGTGACAAGATCGGTTTTGCCGCTTCCCTCAAGACTGCACTTGGGGACAAAGGCTCCATCAAGGCCCTAGAACCGAAGTGTTCGGTCGAGATTCGGGACCTTGATGTCCTCTCCACCGAAGATGAGGTGACCCGTGCGATCCAGGTGGCACTCCCGGAGATACCGGCCAATGGAGTGAGGGTATGGCTGACAAAGCCTAACCGAAGTCAACTCCGGATGGCTGTTGCTGAGATGAGCGAAAAGCACGCCAATAAGCTGCTTAGCCTTCAGCACCTCAGAGTTGGTTGGGTTAGTTGCAGGCTCAAACGGAGGGTGGTAGTTTCGAGATGCTTCCGCTGTCTCGGTTTCGGCCACTCCTCCCGAAACTGTAAAGGGCCCGACAGGAGTGCCAACTGCTTCCAGTGTGGAAGCCAAGGCCACAAACGTAAGGAATGTTCCTCGAGCCCCTCCTGCTTCCTCTGCAAGGATTCAGGCTCCAGTGCCCTCGGTCACTTACCCGGGTCTGGTCAGTGCGGTGCCTTCAGAGCCGCACTTGAACAGGCAAAAGGCAGCGGCCGGTAATTCGCATCCTCCAGGCCAACCTTCATAGATCCTGGGGAGCTGATAACCTTCTAGATCAGCTCGCCCGAGAACTTGGTGCTGACGCGCTCCTTATCAGTGAACAGTATCGGGACAGAGACCCAAACATTTGGATCTCGGACAGCCTCGGTACTGCTGCATTTTGGGCACGTAATACACGAGATGTTTTGGTGCGGAGTCACGGGCGCGGCCGAGGATTCGTCTGGGTTCGGTGTAGGGACGTGACTATCTTCAGTTGCTACCTCACACCCAACGAGGCCGTCCAGGACTTCCGCGACAAGATAGATAGCCTAGAGGAGTGCGTTCTTGGCACCACCGGGCATGTCGTCGTTGGTGGCGATTTCAACGCCAGGGCCGTCGAGTGGGGAATGCCCTCTACCAGCTCCCGGGGGAAATACATCCTGGATTTCATCGCCAGGGCCGGTCTTGTCGTCCTCAACCAGGGCGACACACCTACTTTTCGGCGCCCCGGGCAGAGAGGCACGATCCCCGACGTCACCTTTGCGTCTGAGTCGCTCCTTCCGAGGATCTCAGGCTGGAGGGTTGTGGAGGACTACACGGGTAGCGACCACCAATACATCGTTTTTGACCTGCATGATCAGGCAAATCGTCGAGTTTCCGCATTTCGGGAAGGGCCACGCCGGTGGAACACCAACAAACTGGACGTGGTCAAGTTCACCGAAGTCATCTCTCGGGGAGCACAGGGGAATCCTGGTGAGGCTGGGGCCGAGGCACTAGTAACATCCACGATGGAACTGATCGTCTCGGCCTGCGACCAGTCTATGCCGCGAAGGAAACCCCGACGCGACAAACAACCCGTTTACTGGTGGACTGAAGAGATTGCGGAACTCAGAAGAACATGTTTAAGAACTAGACGAGCCGCCACAAGAGCGAGAATTCCCGCAGACAGAGTTCGTAAGTCGGAGGCCTATAAAGCTGCGAGAAAATCTCTCCGCCAGGCGATAAACAGGAGCAAGGCGAATAGCTGGAGGAGACTTCGTGACGACGTTGACTCCGACCCGTGGGGCCTGGGTTACAAACTTGTAACACAGAAACTCGGCGCCCGCTCTCCACCTTCCATCATGGAGGGCGCCACCATGGGGAGGATCGTCGCGGCGTTGTTTCCTGAACATCCACAGCGACCGCTGGTTGACTTCGGACGGGTAGAGGACGTTCCACTCTTCACTTTCGAGGAGCTGGAAACCTCCGTTCTCTCCCTGAAGAGCAACAAGGCTCCTGGCCCGGACGGGATTCCCAGTGAGGCTTTAAAGAAAGTATTTTCAATTAACGCTGACTTGTTGTTGAGAATGTACAATGCCTGTTTGGTAGAAGGGGTGTTTCCGGCTCCCTGGAAAACAGCCAGGCTTGTACTGATCAGCAAGGGCAAAGGTGATCCCGAACTGCCGTCGTCCCACAGGCCTCTCTGCATGTTGGACACGGCTGGGAAGCTGTTCGAGAAGCTGATCCGTTCCCGCCTGACTTCTGCCGTGGAAGCTGCCGGGGACTTATGCCCCCGTCAGTACGGCTTCAGAAAGGGACGGTCAACGATCGACGCTGTCACCGAAGTTCAGAGAGCTGTGGAGAGAGCCGAGAGCCACAACCATTTCTCCCGCCGAGTAGTGCTTCTTGTTACGCTTGATGTCAAGAATGCCTTCAACTCGGCGAGGTGGGTCGATATGTTGGATGCGCTTCGCAACACCTTTCGTATTCCTGCATATCTGTTGCGGCTCATCGAGGATTATCTACGCTCTCGAAGCCTGATCTATGACACAAGGGACGGAACGCGGACGATGGAAGTCACTTCTGGTGCCGCACAAGGTTCAATACTCGGCCCGGATCTCTGGAACGTTGCCTATGACAGCCTCCTGAGGTCCGAGATGCCTGAGGAAACCACTTTGGTTGGGTACGCCGATGACGTCGCAGCTCTCATTGCAGCACGCAACGTTGAGCTGGCCCAACTAAAGTTGAACCGAGTTATGCGGGTTGTCAACAACTGGATGTCCGATCACGGTCTCTCGCTTGCTCTTAGTAAGACGGAGATCGTGATTCTCACGAAGAAGAGGATCGACACCGTCGTCCCGTTTAGAGTGGGAAGGGAGGTGGTCACATCAACTCGTGCCGCCAAATACCTTGGGGTTATGGTGGACACCAAGTTAAGCTGGAGGGATCAGATCTTCCGTACGGCGGACAAGGCCGCTAAGGTAGTTACTCACCTTAGTAGGCTGATGGCCAATGTCGGGGGTCCCCGATCCAGCAGAAGACGTCTGTTGATGTCCGCGGTCCAGTCCGTGCTCCTTTACGGGGCAGAGGTGTGGGCAGGCGCTCTAGATAAGGAGTGCTACAGGCTGCGACTCACCCGGGTTCAGCGTCAAGCCGCGCTCAGGGTGTGTTCCGCCTACCGGACAGTGTCCGAGCCTGCCGTCCTGGTGGTCGCCGGAGTCATCCCTGTCAAGCTCTTGGCAGGGGAGAGGAAAGCGATTTATCAGAGACAAGGCGAGATCGGCAAGGACACGGCAAGAACAGAAGAGCGCTCCCGAACCTTCCAGCAGTGGCAACACAGCTGGGAGCACGACACCCGAGGACGATGGACTGCGCGACTTATCAAGCAGGTCCAACCATGGGTGGAACGGCGGCATGGGGAGGTGGACTACTACCTGACCCAATTTTTGACAGGTCACGGCTATTTTCGGTCGTACCTGAACCGGATGGGAAAGACCGGTTCACCGGACTGCATTTATTGCCCGGGTGTTCCCGACGATGCGGAACACACATTCTTCCGATGTCCCCGTTGGGAAGGGCCCCGCCTGGAGGCCACACAAATATTTGGTGCATTTTCGGTGGACTCGGTCTGCCAAAAGATTTTGGAGGATGAGGGCAACTGGGATTGTTTGTCACAGTTCGTCCGGGGCATCCTCCTGGAAAAGAAAACCGATCTGGACCGCGAAGTGGCCCAGATCCCTTGATAGAGCGGCTGGATAAGGAGCGAGCCCGACGGGCGTAAGCCAAATTTAGGCCTAGCCTGACGTAATGTGATAAACAATTCCAGGTTAGATTCCTAAAGAGTAGAGGAGGTTTTTTAGTGGGTAAACCCGTTTTTAGGGGAGCCCCACACTACAGGCTGGCCACCTGTGTGCGTAATGCATTTTTCCGCCTCTCCCTCAAAAAAAAAAAAAAAAAAAAAAAAAAAAAAAAAAAAAAAAAATAGGGGATCTGGTATAAAAAAAGCATTTTTATAACTTATGCATTTTTATTAATTATTGTTATATGTTACAAAATGTTATTTAAGAAATTTATTGGATTCAAAAAATTATGTTTATGTAAAATTTTTTTTAATACCTTCTGAAGACTTCATTAGTTCATCTGTGATTAGTGTTACTTTAATGTGGTATGGGGTTTAAGTATTAAGAGCAATCTTCATATTTATGTTATACAGTAGTTTGAATATGCACAATACATTAAAATACATAGAACATTGCTCTTTAGGTTTTAAATATTTAACTACTCCAATGTAGAAAATGATAAATACAGCTTTTATTCCATCTCATAACCATTTACTACAATTTATGTAAAGACCATAGACAGAACTTTTTATGAATCTTGTAATGCCTCACAATATTATGTTTTTAATGTTTTACTAAATAAATTTCATTAGTTAAATTCCTTTATAATCTCAAGGCTGGGATGTAAAAGCCTCAATCAAATCTTCAAGGCAAACCACGTACTTTATGTTCATTAATAAAAATTAACAAATGTCCCAAAAATATCTGTTATCTAAGATTAACAGCGGTTATGAACAAACATGGACCGGGATCGTAAAGGAAATCAGCGCCATTGGTTTGACAAATGTCGTGTTAGCAATGGAAAGTGGGACGCAAACAACCTAAATCATTCCATATATTAGGTATAATAGCCAAAACATGTAATTCTGCATTCGCGCTGTAGACCGTTGCTCACATTCAGCAATATACGGTCTACACCTTTTCATTGTGCTATCCTATTATTAATGTTGTACGCCGTAGTATCACTTTCAATTCATTTGTGGTTACATATTAACTAAGGAGGATAATTATTTATACTTACTTATCAAATGTTTATGACATCGGTACCCTGTTAAATCTTACACTGCATTTTCAATCAGTTTTAAGTCTTGAGCAACTCTGTAGGTCCCAGCCTTGAACATATTTTAACCAGTTAACCGCGCTGTACGCTGCTGTTTATGGGTTCTGTTTAGCAGTTTTATAGCTTTTGCCGTGCGAGGTCGCTGATCGTCCGGTAAACGTGTAGAAGATGGAGCAACATCAGTAGCTCTCCTTATTGTCGCCCATGTTGCTCAACTTTATCGGCTGTTAAAGGTAACCGGGGTAGTCGGTTGGCGGTGTTAACGTACAATAATTTTGTTTAGAAAGAATTATTGATCGATCAAATGACAATTTGAACTTCGCTAGTATACGAGATCGAGCAATTTATTTTGATACAATACAGATGTTACTTTTAGTTCTAAATCAAGGATATCCAACCAATCCAATATTGTTCATATCTGTAATTACCAAAAACTACACGTATTTACAGCTGAACATAAACAGATGTTTAAAATGGTTCATTCAATCCCAATAATATTGAGGGAAATTTTGGGATTTCAGTGGTGGGGATAGCGCTTTTATTTTTTAAGTCCGATTTTCATAAGTTTTTGGCGGAAACAACTACAGACCAAGCCCTATCCAACGATACCAAAAACTTGAAAATTAAAAAACAAAATAAAAACGAAAAACCTTAGCGTATTAAATAAGTATAGATATGTAACAATGATTAATTTTCTGTGAACGATTATAGGTCTTTAAATAACGGTGATAAACTCTCAAACAAGGATTTAGCCTAAATCTTCCCACCGTGTTTATAAACTTTCAAAGAAATAGATCCAAATTTTAAAAATGTGTGGTTGCATTGATTTGTCTAACAAAAATTTTTATTGAAAAAAATATACGCTTTACCTTTTTTAAATAATAAAATCTTCTATAGCACACCATCTTATGTAATTTAGGGCGAAGTTAAGATACTAATCTCATTAACGTCGTTAAACATTTTTGGTCTTCACATCTTGGGTTATCGAGAATTTCGCCATAGATTAATTTTAGTCCACGATCACTGTTTAATCAATGTTTGTAGGCTATCAAATTTAATAACTAAATTTTTATGAATAAAAATATAAAGATAGGTAACATTGAATTCAAACTAAAACAAACGCAGAAAAAGGTCACCTTGTATTGCATATATTTTTTATTTTTCACCAATTTTAATGTATTTATGTATCAAGGGAAGAGGACTAAGTGAGAAGAAGACTACGTGACGGTAATTTACTGCAGACACAGCATTCACGTCTCTTTCGCAGATTTTAATAAAAGCTTGGAGCTGAAAATGTGAGCAGTATAATAAACTGAGCTCCCAGATTCCCGTGCATATACACATTTACGGCTCATATTCTTCAATGTTTTGTATTAATTCCAAACAAAATTATAACTGAAGAATCATCATTTTTGATGTATTTTTATAATATATTCAACAACGGCTTACTAAAAAAAATAAATAAATAAGGAAACTTTATATTGATATGTCAAGGATAAATTTAATTACCACTGTAGTTAAAGTGACAAAGATCCAACTAAATAAGCGATCTTGGGTTTTGTAACCAGCCATGCTCAAGCACTGTTCAACTGAAATTTAGTTGCATTCACTTTTCCTTCTATTGCTAATACTACTCACTTTCAGATGTGTATTATATCTGGACAGTGAGGCAAAAATAAGCAAATATTTAAACAAACTAGAGATTGCCTACTGGGCGAAATTTGACCAAAAATACAGTTAGTTGATCTTTAGCCTTGAGACAATTATTTTTTAAATATCTTATAACTGTAACATCTGTTCTTCCTGATTTGCCAGCATTTGTTATTACATTTGTTATACAACAGCTGTCTCATGTCAATCAATTATCGTTCTCCCATAAGATTAACATTGAAACTTTGAAAGCCTGTAGGGCATAGCCCTGGGGGTATGTGGGAATTATAACGAGATTCTGATTCTGCTCATCTACGGCACAATACCTTTGTAACGGTATGCACGGATTTTCCCAACGATGCACACATGCTGAGAAAAAAGGAGGAAAAGAAACATGCTTGCCTATTATTATATAGATTTACAGTCAACAAGTATTATATCCTCCCTTTAACAAAACTAATTGGTGGCAATTTTATTATGTATATGCGAGATTGCTGGACACTGTTGGCGTACTACCAGGGATTTCGGTGGTTGTTTGTTCCGTAGATTTAGATATAGGTTTAGATTTAGGCGTAGATGTTGAAATAGATAGTGGAAGCTAAATAGGTGTAGCTGTCACTATATATGTATGTATGTATATGTAAATGTATAGATATACATATAACTGTAGTAGAATTTGGTGTTTGTGTTAACGAAGTTTTATATGTAGATTAATCCGTAGCTTACTGCTGTAGCTGTGGGCATAGATGTAGTTGTAGATCCACATGAAGATTTAGGTGCTTATACGATGCAAATGTCATGCCCATTTAGCCTTAGATTGTTATTTATGTGTTCATGAAACTAAAAAACTTAAAAGCTGCATCTAGGTTTTAGGTTTACATGTAGATCTCGCTATATACAAGGTGTAGATTTGTATGTAGATCAACAGGGTATTTGATATAAATACAGTTGTATGTGATGTGAGTAGTGGGGAATGGCTACAGTTGGCCCAGGTCAAGGTCAGGCGGTTGTAAGTGTTGTAGGGGTAGTAGCGGCTGGGTTTTTTTTTGACAGTGACGGGTGGGTTTTGGAAGTGGGTCAAGGTCATCCGGAGGGGTTTTTTTTAAATCTCTTTATTTAATAAAAACTCATTAGTGATTGGAGAATTGGTTTGTGATTATTTGTAGCAGTAATAGTTATTTTATTACTCTGTATGGGTGAATCCCACTGCGTGTCCATAATTGAGAAAAAAGGAGAGGTCCTAGGTGGTTACAGTGCAAGTTGATAGAGCAGAACAAGACATGTGTCTGAGGAAGAATAATCATATAAACCTGGTAATATAGTGAATAAGAATAATTGGATAGGATCGTCAATAGGTGTAACAAGATTGAAATTTTGATATTTCAGCATTTCAGTTAAGACAGAGTGTAAAATAGAATCAGTAGAAGAAGTATTGGAAAGGTTAGATTTTACAAAGTACAATGGGTGAAAACTGAAGTATTTTTTAAGCTTACCCAATGTAGTACGCGGTTTTGAAACTGTGGAGTTAGATTGTTTCTGTAAAATATGTTTAGTGCGTAAAAGTTTTAAATGTAAAGTGTGCGAAGCCATAATAATATTTAAAGGGGAGATGTGTACTCTCTAAAATTCAGCGAGTATATGACCGGTGCCCGCAAGTGTGTCTGAATATATAGAGACTAATTAACATAATAAGCGCAAACATATGTTAGAGTAAGAAGAGTAAGTTAAAAAAATGTTTGATAGTCTTAGGGACTTACGGATAGATGTTTACTGTCGCCCTATCGCCATTATAATGGCGCATGCGCGAGGTACCGATGCCGCTTATATAGGGTAGTGTGAACCCTCAACCCCCTCCCCTAAGAGAATGAGATAAAAGGGAAGAACTTTGAAGATTTTAGTTCTTTGTTGGGGCGGCAGCGTCTCGAAAGGTTCTAGTAGGGGGAAAGAAATTGTTAATAAATTTTTGTAAAATTTTTAAAAATTACCGCTAGTGGTAGAAGTTAGTTAATTATTTTATAAGGGTTTAAGAACTGTGTTGTAGACGATTAATCGCAGTTATATCTAGCATTTGTACAGGTAAAACTTGCAGTGTAATAATTATATATTAATATATGGGTGTTAACTGTTTATAGTCCAAGTAGTTTAGTCTAGCAGCAGAAGTTAGTTAATTATTCTGTAGTGGTTAACTTGTATAATAAGTATAAACTAAAATAAAAATAGTAACGCGAGATTATTTGATATATTATATATAAAATAAAAGTGTATTTTTAAATGTTAAGAAATAGTTAAAAAAATAAACCACATAAAAAAAATAGCAAGCTTAACAGGTGTAAGTTAAAACAAAGCATAATGTATCATTACTAGGTGGTAGAGACTTACAGATTAGTTGTTTCAGGTGTGGTACCTGGGGAGTGAATGGCAGACGCGCGACCGCGTTGCGGCTTATATAAGCACAGATAGTAATTATGTTGAAATTAACCCCCCCCCCTCCCCACCCCCTAAGAAAAAAGTGTTGACCCCCCCCCCGTCACTTTCACTCATCAAGATAAATTAGGTTGATAGTGGTTACATTTATGTAACACCAATTTAGCTTTGATGTTGCCAATAGTTTAATAACTATAGTTAGACGGCAAAAGAGGACAGATAATTTTCTGCCATTACTCAGATAATAACAGACAACAATTATGGTGTTACGCGATGGGGAAAGCCTCAGTGAAGCTCAACAGCGGATTAAACCAGGTGTTGCCTAACGTTAATTGCAAGGTACAACGCTCCACCTGCATTAGCGGCGACCTACATATGACGAATAGATCATTGGAAATTTCCACTGACGTTGGACGTTCTATCCCCCTTAAACCCCTATGGCTCCCCACTACTTTGTGAGCCGAGAACCTTTTTGGCGACTATCGCTGAGTTAGTTCGGAACAATTCGTCGGACGCGATGGTTGTTCCGAACTCAGAGGGTACCTCAAATATATAAGCGGCCGATATATATTTGAGTTACTCTTGCTGTTAGGGTTTTAATATTAATACTTGTTGTGTGTGAGTGTGTGTGCAAAATGTTATTTTTAGTTTTAAGTTGTGCTAATTTTAAGCTTTAATTTGCGCATTGCGATGTTAGCATTAAGGTGTTATGGTATTGTTGATGTTTGGAAAATGTGTTTTTGATGTTGAGTTTTGGTATAATTATTGTATGTGTGTGTGTACTAATAACCTTTCACAGCTAGCTGTTAGGAGGGTAGATTAAATTTAAATTTAAATTATAGAAGTTCTGTTGAACTTCATTAAATATGGGTGGGACATGCGTGTTGTGCCATAGGCAGCGCATATTTTTATTTTTTTAAAATTTTTAATTTTTTGTTAGGAAATAATTATATTTGGGTGGGTTTAGATTAAGGGTGGGAGGTTAGAGTTGCGTCTTGCATTAACTGTTCCAGACTCCCTATTGTAAAATTGGAATGGTCAGGTCCAGTGCCCAGGCCCGAGGCCGGCCGCCCGTATCACAGCCCACCAAACTGGATCGCCACGTGCGTGCGGGCCAAAAATTGGGATCCCTTGCAAGACGTAACTATAGCGGGTTGGGATTTGGGGAAGTGTTAGGCAAACAGAGTGGTGGGGATGGCTCCGGCCGTCCCCATCACTTTGGTAAATTATAATTTTTTGGTGACCTTGACCTCAATTAGGTTAATTAACCCCCCCCCCCTCCCCCTCCCCCCCTCCCCCTCCCCCTCCCCCTCCCCCTTCCCCCCCTCCCCCCCAAATTTGGCAAGCCCCCCCCCCTCCCCCTCCCCAGCAATAATCTGGATTAGAAAATGACTAATAACTCAAGAATGGTTTGCCGGAATAGGGCAAGTCATACATCAATGAAAAGCTCTAATTAAGAGCAATATTGTGGTAAAGACAGAATTGTATTATTTTCTTTTATTAAAATTGTACCATAAAAAAAACACCCTCCACTCAATGACATGACGATATAAGAGTGGTGTGGTTTGTGTTGAGAACATTCTTCACCTATAATAGCTAGAGTGAACATGTCTCCCCAAGATGCTTTAATATTTTATAACAAATGTACAAAAGTTGAAGAAGTATTGGAGGTGGATGAAGAAAACAATGAAGAAATTGAATAAATTGAAGTGCCTTCGTTAAGTGAAAATGTTGTAACAAGAATATTTGTGGATCTGAATTCACCAATGGATATTATAGGAAGGTTTTTAATTGAAGTTGTGACATAGATAGAAAATGGAAGATTAGTAAACATAGGATCTCCAATTTTGGTAGATGATAGACACACCTTTGGTGTATATTGGAGAAACATAGATCTGTTATGGCTGTGGGTGGAGGCATATGTGGAGTATTTGCAATTGGAAGAAAATATAGGCTTTAATCATTACTTTTCAGCTTTAGTGTTAAACTACTAATTCTAACATTTCACTAAAAAAAACCTTACAAATGTGGTGGGGGAAGCATTATATAAAGGGAATAGAAGAGAGAAGCATTTCATTTCCGTGCTAAATTTCAAAGAGTAAACATCAACACGATGCATCAATGTGAAATTTGCTCAGAAACTTTTCATGATAATATTCTACTAGAAATACATAAAGAATTATTCCATAATAATAATGAAGATGTAACAGAAACAGAATATGAAGATTTAAAACTATATGAAGAAGAAGAACCAAAAGAAGAACAACAAGAAGAAGAACCATTAGCAGGACCATCTAACACGACGCATCAATGTGAAATTTGCTCAGAAACTTTTCATGATAATATTCTACTAGAAATACATAAAGAATTATTCCATAATAATAATGAAGATGTAACAGAAACAGAATATGAAGATTTAAAGCTATATGAAGAAGAAGAACCAAAAGAAGAACCATTAGCAGGACCATCTAATGAAATACCGAGTTTAAAAGTATTTGCTTTAGAAGGTAGAGTAGTAGTGCATTACAAAATTCAAAATGAAAAATTCGAATTGGATCAGTTTTTTAAAGAAGTAAGAACAATTGTAAGTAAAATACTCACAGAAGAATTAAAAAGACTAAACTTTATTAAATTTGGCATTTTATTAAATGCTATGTTTACTAATGTAGAAGGAGAAATGTCACCAAGAGGATTCATAACAAAAAACCAGACCATCATGGCAAGTTCAGATATTAATTCAATAGTTGAAGATTGTTTGGAAGAAATATTAACAAAAATTCAAGAACATGAAGGAAGAGGATCTGGTTGGAGTTTGGTTAGTATTGAGGGTATGGATATTAGAGTTCATAAACACGGCTACGGATTAAGGGGTAGCAGTTATATTCCACTCCCAAAGAAAATTTCACACACCAAATCATGTATAAATGTTCAAAATGAAGATATGGAATGTTTTAGATATGCAATGACGGCAAAATTTGTACCACCTCACCATGCGGATAGACCCAGTGAAGAATATGAATTACAAAGATATAGATATAATTTCCAAGGATTGACTTACCCAGTGGCTTTGAAGGACATCCCAAAGTTTGAAAAACAAAACCCTGGAACATCTGTTAATGTTTTTGGTTTGGACAGTTCGAATAAAGTGTACCCATTGCGTGTGGTGAAGAATGAACTCCCAGATCATACAGACTTATTACTACTTACAAAAGGTGATGTTTCCCACTATGTATGGATTAAAAAATTTGAAACTCTTGTTAGTAATCAATTATCTAAAAATAGAAATAAGAAGATAATTTGCAAAAGATGCTTTAATTTTTGTGAAGAAAGAAGAGAAGGAAACGAATGGTTACAAGAGCATAAAAAACTATGTAACAACAACTATGAAGCAAAAATTATCTTACCGTGTCCAAGTAAGGCAGAGTTAAAATTTGAAAAAATCTCCCATCAATACCGGATTCCCATTGTTGTCTATGCTGATTTTGAATCTACACTAGTTCCTATTGAAGATAATGATGGCGATGTAGCAAAGAAAACTGTTAAATATCAGATACATGATCCAAACAGTTTTTGTTTAATGGTTAAATCTACTCTTTCTGAAGAACATCTAAATAGATTTAATTTAACTTCAAAACCTATTGTCTATCGTGGTGTTAATGCTTCTAAAATATTCCTTGATCAGTTGTATACAATAGCGGAAAGTGTTGAAAGATTGTATAGTGATATTATACCAATGATACCTTTGGATGAAGAAGAAGAGATTCAACATGAAAATGCAACTCATTGTTATTTATGTATAAATGAATTTACTGTGGAAAATCAAAAGGTTCATGATCATGACCATCTGACAGGTTATTATAGAGGTGCTGCATGTAACAGCTGTAATATCAACTACAAGATCCCTACAAGTATACCTGTAATATTACATAACCTTAGTGGTTATGATGCGCATTTTATTATTCCAGAATTAGGAAGAGATAATGGAGAAATTGATGTCATAGCTGAAACCACGGAGAAGTTTATAAGTTTTACTAAAAAAGTTGGAAATATAAAGCTTCGGTTTTTAGACTCTTACCGTTTTATGCCATCTAGTTTAATGAAGCTTTCTGAAAACCTGAGAACAGAAGATTTAATAGAAACCAAGAAGATTGTAAGTAATGACAAGGTTAATTTAGTTCTTCGCAAAGGTGTTTTCCCGTATGATTATATAGATAGCTTAGAAAGATTTAATGAAACATCCCTTCCACCAAAAGAAGAATTCAAAAGTAAACTATATGACACAGATATATCCCATGAAGATTATGAACATGCGTGTAGAGTATGGAATGAATTAGGATTTAAAACACTTGGAGAATATTCGGACTTTTATGTAAAACTAGATGTAACTTTACTTTGTGATATAATGGAAGAGTTTAGAAATACATGTTTTAAGGCATATGGATTAGACCCTCTGCATTCTTGTACATCACCTGGACTAGCTTGGCAAGCAATGTTAAAGGAAACAAAATGTAAACTCCAACTTCTTACAGATATAGACATGGTGCTGATGTTGGAATCAGGTGTTCGAGGGGGACTAACTCAAAGCGTAACACGACATGTAAAGGCAAATAACAAATATTTGCCCAATTTTGATGCATCAAAACCAAGTACATATTTAGGTTATTTTGATGCAAATAACCTTTATGGATGGGCCATGTCGAATCCTCTCCCATATGGCAACTTCAAATGGGTAGACCCTGATTCTATTGGAAACATCATGAATATAGCAAAACATGGAGACACTGGTTATATTTTGGATGTAGACATTGAGTACCCTGAACATTTGCATGACCACCATTATGATTTACCTCTACTGGCCAAGACGGAAATATCACCAACCGGCAGATGGCCTAAATTAATGATGACTTTAACCAACAAATCAAGATATGTTGCTCATTATTGGGTAATACAACAAGCCCTAGAGTTAGGATTGAGAATAACAAAAATTAATAGAGCTTTACAATTTTCTCAATCCTGTTGGTTAAAGTCATACATTGACAATAACACAAAAAGAAGAACTTCAGCTACATCTAATTTTCAAAAGGACTTTTTTAAATTGATGAATAATGCAATATTTGGCAAGACACTGGAAAACAAAAGAAAGCATAAGAATGTGAAATTAGTTAGTGATCCGGTAAAACTACAAAAGCTGGTACAAAAACCTAACTTCGGATCATCCATAATAATCAACGAAAATCTTGTAGCTGTTTCCATGAACAAAATTTCAATTACAATGGATCGTCCTTTATATGTGGGGATGTCTATTCTAGATATTTCAAAGACCCACATGTATGACTTCCATTACAACAAGATGGTTAAATTTTATGGAAGAGAAAACATCGGCATTGTATACATGGATACGGACGCTTTTATTTATTGGATAAGAACTGAAGATATGTATGAAGACCTACGCTGTTTTATCTACAATAACGACTTTGACTTTTCTGATTATCCACAAGACCATCCCAACTACGACAACGGTAGAAATAAAAAGGTATTGGGAAAGTTCAAAGACGAAACAAATGGCGTGCCAATGGAAGAGGTTGTTGCTCTAATGTCTAAATTGTATTCATTTAAATTGTACAAAAATAAAAAAAGAGAACATGAAATCGTGAAGAAGGCCAAAGGTATAAAAACCTCATACCTGAAGAAGAATATACAGTTTGAAGAATACAAGAGATGCTTATTTGAAAATGTTGAGACAACAGCAACATTTAACACCATAAGAAGCTTCAACCATCGTCTCTTCAGTGTAAAGCAAACCAAATGGGCTTTGAGTTGTAAGGATGATAAGAGGTACATCCTGGAAGGTAATATAAAAACTCTACCATTTGGACACTACTCCTTATACCCTATCGACCAGTAAACCTATTCTTCGTCCTTTACCTTCTTCCTTTTTCCTTTCCGTAAAGAAGAGGGGACATGACAAGCTCAATGTCATGTTCCCTCTTTTTTACACCAATGTAATATGACCTTGACCTATAATCTTACCATATAAAAGAGGATAAACCATTTTAGAGATCAGTACTTTTACAAGCGGTGTGGAAGACACAACTGAAGATGGAAGATTTAAGGAACAAGATTGTAAATGAACTTCATAAGCCGGCAAGAAGAAAATTTCCTAGAAGAAATACAATTATAAAAGGAATGAATGATCTTTTCCAAGCCGATCTTATTGAAATGATACCACATAGTAAATTAAATAAAGGATTTAAATACATTTTAGCGATTATAGACTGTTTTTCTAAAGTGGCTGATGCTTTACCGCTAAAGGACAAGACTGGTAAAAGTGTTACAAAAGCTATGGAAATAGCTATACAAAGAAATAATTTCAACATCAAACATCTACAAACTGATGATGGAAAAGAATATTTTAACAAAGACTTTGCAGCTTTAATGAAGAAGTATAAAATAAATCATTATTCTACAAATTCTGAAGTTAAAGCTTCAATAATAGAAAGATTTAACAGAACGTTAAAAGGAGCAATGTATAAAACATTTTCCAAACGAGGATCATATATTTGGTATGATATATTACCACAACTTATAAAAGAATATAACAATAAGTATCATCGAACCATTGGTATGAAGCCTAACGAAGTAAATAGTACCAATGCTAAAATGGTATTAAAACGTATTAAAAATAATACTACTCCTAAACGTGAAAAAATGCAGCCCAAAACATTTAAAGTTAATGATAAAGTTCGTATAAGTAAGTACAAAGGAGTATTTAGCAAAAGGTATCTGCCAAACTGGACTAATGAAGTATTTACAATCTATAAAGTGCAACCAACAATACCTGAAACCTACATTTTAAAGGACAACAAGGGTGAATTACTAGAAGGTGGATTCTACGGACATGAATTGCTAAAATCATCAGTTGGCGATGTATATCTTGTTGAAAAAATTTTACAAAGAAAAAAGGATAAGGTGAAAGTACGTTGGTTGGGATTTGATAAAAGTGAAGACTCTTGGATCCCTACAAAAGACTTAGTGTAGCAATTTATGAAGTCATTACATGTTTAACCTTTATACAAGATGGAGATTGTGCAACAAAAGGATCGATTTTTTATTAATAATATTGATGAATTAACAGTTGACAACGACAAGTTAAATCATGGAAAACATGGTGAATTACTGCCAAACACAATAAGATGTTTAATAACTGGACCATCAAATTGTGGAAAGACAAATGTGGTTTTTAATTTAATAACAAATCCTAAGGGATTACGTTTTAACAACATTTATATCTTTTCCAAATCTTTGCAACAACCCAAATACCAATTATTGGATAAGGTACTCGCAAGTGTGCCTGAAGTTAATTTCTACAAGTTTAATGCTAGTGAAACTATAATGGAGCCAAACGAGGCTAAACCATTTTCTATATTTATATTTGATGATGTATCTTGTGAAAATCATGACACTATTAGAAGTTATTTTGCCATGGGAAGACATTACAATATTGATAGCATTTATATTGGTCAAACTTACAGTAAAATTCCAAAACAACTAATAAGAGATAATGCAAATCTACTTATTATCTTCAAGCAAGATGAAACAAATTTAAAGCACATATATAATGATCATGTGAATGCAGACATGTCATTTGATAAATTTAAAGAAATGTGTGGCAAAGCATGGGCTGAAAAATATGGATTTCTTGTTATTATGAAAGAAGAAGCTATAAAAAATGGAAGATATCGTATAGGGTTAGATAAATTTGTATTAATCCATTGAACAATTGATAATACATTTAGTAATAGATTGGTCTTCGCAGTGTAAACATGGTGAACCAAGAAAAACTATTAAAAGAAATAAAATCACTGAGTGACTCGATTAGACTTAAAAATCGAGCATTAAGAATGGGTTTGAATGAAAGAGAAGAATTCCTGGAGACTACATTTAAGCCTATTACAGAACCTTTAAAACAGATAACAGAAACAATTGGTAAACCTCATTATGAAGGAGATGTTTTACTACCTATTTCTAAATTTGAAGTAAAGACTTTGAAAAAGGAAGAAGATGATGATTCTTACACAAGTGATAGTGAAGTTTCTCAAAAAGAAGAAGAAACAAGACAAGAAGAACCAGAAATAAATGTTCAAAAAGAAGAAGAACAAGAACAACATATACCTGAAGCAGAACAATCAATTCCAAATCTAACAAAATTAAGTAGTGATATATTGCAACAAGGACCTCTTGGAAGAAAGTATATCATGAAGATGTTACATGAAATAAAAGCTAACCCAAAACTACACAAGTCACATGTATATGGAGCGAGAATTGATGGAAATGAATTAAAAATAGGAGATTCAAAAGTACATTTGACTGAAGATGATGACATTGTTATTGGTGAGCATAAATATAAAGGAACAAAAGGATTATTTGAACTGATTTTTAAAAATATACCTATAAAATATACACTACAAGATTTAAATACTTTTAAAGAAATTTTGCAAAATACTAATGCTCATAAGAAGAATTACTCCAAAGATTCAATGATAAATAGAACACGCGCAACTAAATATACAGTTGTAATAAAAAGATTGTTTCCCCTGAGAAAACTACCAACATTACGAACTGCGCCTGCTTTGAAGAAACCGCTAAAGAGGAAATCTTTATCACTTATGGACTTATCACTTATGGATGAATATGGTAAAAAGAAAAAAAAAGAATCTTCAACGTCTGGTAAAGGTTTAATGAAAAACCTATATAATACAAATGTGATTTACTATAATGATATAAACAAATTGGTCGATAGAATGAGACTATTACATGAAGCCATGGAAGCTGGTCATACAGGTTTAAATAATGAATGGGTAGCTTTAGTTGACGAACTTCGAAATCGTGGAATAGTTGTATAAATCATTACGGATATATAAGAGAGCTGTGAGTATACAGTGGATCAGTTCAATCATGAGTGTCGACAAGTTCGGACGGTACTCCGGGCTAGGAGTACAAGGAGGAGAAAACAGAAAAAGAAGTGGATTGCCACAAACACCTGAAGGTGACTATGATATGAGTAACAAACGTTTAAAATTTGTTAAAGACCCAGAAGAAGATACTGATGGAGCAAATTTAAAAACAGTAAAAGAAGCAACTTCAACATCATTAAAATTAAACAAGAATACTTACGATGTTAAATCACATAGAATAATTAATGTTGGTAAACCAACTGACAGTTCTGATGCAATTACTAAAGAGTATTTATCATCTGAACTTTCCAACACTTTGAAATTGCAGTGGGGTAACAATTTAAAAGATGGACAAACATATGATGCTGGAAATCATAGGATAACCAATGTGGCAAATCCAAAAAATGATAAAGATTCAGTTAATAAAGAATATTTACATTCTATAATACCGGAAAAGACTCAACGAGGATTTTCTTTTTATAAGTTTATTATAAATGACATTGGATACCCAAAGGAAGACGGTGATGCTGTAAACCTGAAATACATCAAGGACAACTGTATTTTACAAGATGCTGATGAAATAGATTGTCATGGAAAAGCATTGTCAAATGTAAAATTTGGTTCTCAACCAAAAGACGCTGTTACTATGGAACAATTATCTAAAGAATTAAAAAGGGGAACATCAAATTTTGTAAAACATAAAGATGCCGTGCTAAAGCGAGGAAATACATTTATACATGGAAATGAAAAGTTTGATTTAATGCAAGGAAATAATGATGAATGGGATGCAGGACATAAAACAATAACAAATGGAAGATTTGGTATAAAAGATACAGATGTACCTCTAATGGTGCAAACATTAATTGCGAGTGGTGGTACATTAGGTACATACAATGGTCGTAATAGAAGAATAAAAGATATTTATCCTGGTTATGAAGATGATGATTGTGTTACATTGAGACAAACAATAACTTGGGATAAACACTTTGGGACCAAATATGATGCAAAGATGAAGAAAATAATTAATATTTTACCAGGAGAAAATTTAAATGATGCTGCTACTATTGGACAAGTCATAACAACGTCGAAAAGTGATTCGACTGCTTACACGTGTAATGATAAACGTATTATGCAGTTACACGATCCCCAACATCCAAAAGATGCTGTAACTTTAGATTGTTTAATAAGAATAGTGGGCAATTTACTTATTGATACCCACAATCATATAGCTAGTACAACGAGTCATGTAATAATTCAACCCGATGAACGAGAAGCTTGGATTAAAAATAGAATCATAAATCAGTATGTAATTAATTTGAATAATTAAATATTTAAATATAAAAATTGTGCATAAGGTATTCATTTATGTAAAGCAGCTCGTGGAGTAAACACGCTGGTTATATAAGACGACATAATGAAGACCGCACCGCTCAGTCTTCGTCAAGACAGCGGCAAGAAAGGACGTGGTATTACATCAGCTGCGTTATCCCTGCTCAGACGGATTCCTGTTGGTGCTGTTCTAAATAGAACAATAGACGCCCTACCATACGAATTTCATCTGCCCGGAGGTTATCAATATTGTGGACCTGGAACTAAGTTGGCAAAACGTTTAGCAAGAGGAGATCCTGGAATTAATAAATTGGATCAAGCCTGCAAAGAACACGATATAGCGTATTCCAAGTTTGCAGATTCAAAAAATAGATCGATAGCAGATAGAGTGCTAGCGGAAAAAGCTTGGCAAAGAGTTAAATCAAGTGACGCCAGTATTGCAGAAAAAGCAGCAGCTTGGGCAGTGACAACAGCCATGAAGACGAAAGCTAAGTTTGGTGGTGGAAGACGACGCGGGAGAAAACCTAGTAAAAAAGAAGCTGCAAAAAGAGGCGGGAACATTAAAAGAAGACGTCGCACTAACCCTAAAAGGAAAGTCAAGAAAACATCCATATGGTCAATGGTAAAAAACGGATCGGGTCTTTACTTAAGACCATACCGTGTGTATTAAATGAGAAGAATAAATTGATAATTCCAAATGAAGCATTAACAAACTATCAATTGTCAAAATATGTGAAATGTTTAAGAATACCATTCTTCAGAGGAGTTTTTATGAAAGATACATTACCAAATAGAGTGTGGAAAAATGAAACTGGAATAGTAAATTTAGACTCTAATTATGGACCAGGTACTCATTGGGTATGTTATAAAAAACTTGGAGAAAATGTTTACTACTTTGATAGTTTTGGAAATTTACCGCCACCAAAAGAACTTCAACATTATTTTCGGAACTGCAATAATATATTCTACAACTACAAAAGAGAGCAACCTAGCAATACGGAAATATGCGGACATTTATGTTTGGAGTTCTTAGCGAAGAGCGTCAGTCAGCTTTAAGATGTCATCGTATACAGTGTCGCTGAGTGGAAATTCATCAACATTGAAAAGTACACTTTTCCCAGCGTTACGTTTATCTACGGACAAACTATGGGAAGCAGCATTATTGGATTTGACTACATACAATTCAATTCCCAATGTTACAGAAGGAAAAAATAATTTACTACATTATTATGAAAGTAAAGATGAAAAAGGAAATTATTCACAATTAAAAATAATTCCATTATCTACAGGAGCATATGAAATAGACGATATAAACCAAGTATTACAAAAGAAACTTGGAGAAGAAAATATTTCTATAAAAGGTAATAATAATAATACATTAAAAGCGGAAATAACTTCAAAGTATTATATAGATTTTAGCTTAGACCACTCAATCGGCAATTTGCTCGGATTTTCAAAAAAGAAAGGAATTTTAGCTCCTGGAAATGATTATACTGGCGATACAACAGTAACAATATTAAAGGTGAACAGTATTGATGTAACATGTAATATTATACACAGATCATATAGAGATGGAGTAAATCAACATATATTACACACATTTTACCCAACAGTAGCTCCTGGTTTTAAAATAGTTGAGAAGCCACAAAACCTGATATACCTACCGTTAAACACCAGTTTCATTTCAGACATCGTACTGAACATATTGGATCAAGACGGCATTAGTGTTGACTTTAGAGGAGAAACAATAACTATACGGTTACATATCAGAGCAGCAACATAAAGTCAACATGGGATTATCATTTAAACCACAACGGAAGAGTCGGGAGCTCAGTAGCTCCTCAACATTCGACGAGTTAACACCGGACAACATACGCTTCCTACAAAGGATCGGACTAAAACTTGCCAACCATGGATATACTGGATATAGCGCAAGGACCGACATTCGACGAAACCCTATGGGAGAAGGAATATCACACTCACAACCCTAACACTTCATCAAAATTAAATAATAATGATGAAATAAGGATTCCCATTCAACAACAAGATATCTACACATTACCATGTGAAAGTTATTTATATATCGAAGGAAGAGTAACAACATTGGATGGAAAATCTGGTTCAACTGTTCCTTTTATAAATAACCCTATGGCATATCTGTTTGATGAAATTAGATATAAGATATCTGGAGTAACAGTTGATTCAACAAAAAAAGTTGGTATATCAACAACTTTAAAAGGATTGACTTCAATAACACCCCATGAAAAGAATTCTTTAATCTCAGCTGGATGGGTGACTCCTGATAAAGACACTATTACTCCTAATTCAAAAGGTTACTTTGATTTTAATGTACCTTTACGATTGCTTTTGGGATTTGCAGAAGATTACAAGAGAATAATAATAAACGTAAAGCAAGAACTGGTACTGCTCAGATCTTCAACAAATAAGGATGTAATACAAGCGCCAAGTGGAACTAAAGATGCCGATTTGGAATGGCAACTTCAATTAGATAAAGTTGTATGGAGAGTACCTCATGTCAGATTGGCAGATGAACATCGAGTATTATTATTGAAAAAGTTAAAATCTGACCGTGATATTGTAATACCATTTAGGAGTTGGGAATTTCATGAATACCCCATATTGCCTCAAACAGAAAGACAAACATGGACTGTTAAAACCTCTACTTATTTAGAACGGGCAAGGTACATAATAGTCGGTTTTCAGACTAAACGAAAAGATGTTATAACTGCACACGCTGGTCAATTTGACCATTGCAAGATAAAGAATTGCAAAGTTTTTTTAAACTCTCAGTTCTTTCCATATGACAGTTTAAATGTTTCATTTGAAAAGAAACGTTATTCCATTCTATATGACATGTATGCAAGATTTCAATCGTCATATTATGGTAAGACGAATACACCACTTTTATCACCAGAACAATTTTATTCAAAAGCTCCAATTGTTGTAATCGATTGTTCAAAACAAAATGAATCTGTAAAATCTTCAAGTGTAGATATAAAAGTTGAAATGGAATTTGAAGATAAAATACCAGATGGAACTTCAGCATACTGTTTAATTCTACATGACAAAATAGTTACTTACACACCGCTAACAGGAATCGTGAAGAATGTACTTTAAGAAGGATTAATACAACATCTGCACGATTTGTAAGGTTTTTACAAAAAATCAACAATATCTAGGTCATCTGCGAGTATAAAAGTGAGAAAAAAGAGCTGGAAATTCATTTCATCTTTGATTGTCGTATGGGTAACATCGTCCGCAAGATGAGTTCTACTACATCAAGTGCTAATGAAGAAACTACACCTTTTATGGCTGACAATAGTTTGGATATAGAAAGACAAGTTGAACAGGAAATGGATGAGTTCCTCAAGTTTAAACATAAGAAGACAGAAGAAGAGGAAGTTGAAAAAGAAACAAAGAAAAGAAAAATTGAAGATAACATTTCCACCAACATCTTAACGGAAGTATTTCTTCGAATATTTTATCCTATTTCTTCTTGTATGACAAAGACTGTATCTGCTGGAGTGATGAAATCATTGGATTACTCTACTACTGTTATTTTAAATCATGGATCTAAAATGGTAACCTTCACTGAAACTTCTTGGGAATCTTTTATGAAACATATACATCTTTTGGAATGTTATCTGAGTAACAATACATTTGGAAGAAAAACAAAACTAGGTTTGTTGGAATCAAATATTGAAATCGATATTGTTAAACAACGTGGTCAACAACTAGTTCGATTTAGAGATTTAACTAAATATAATATAAAAATACATTTGACTAAAGAAGAGTTTTACACTTTAACTTGTGCTACTGGTCCTATAACAAGATATTTAAAACAGCTAATATTCTCAAGTGCAATTATCAAAGACTATTTAATTGATGCATTGGATAAACAACCATATGTTCCAATTCTATATGGTCCAGTAGATACTTCAATCTTCAATAGGATACCGCATGAAGTAGATATGTGGAGACAGTTACACCACTATCAAACCAACTTTAATTTAGATGAAGAAAAGCAAGAAGCCAAGGAAAACGAATCATGTTTCAACAATCAACAATCGGCAACAAATTAAACAAATAAAGAATATTGTAAGTAAGAAGAAGAATATTGGGGGTATAAAAGGTTGTCAATCTGGATTAACATACCAGTTGCCTACTGAACGTCATCATGGATAAACAAGTTTCATTCTCTAAGAAGATAGAATTAATGGAAGTAAAGCAAGGTATCATAGAGTTTCAAGCATTCCGTGGTAATGATGGAAATTTTATAATTAAAGAGTTAGTGGTACTAGATATGATAACATCTGTTGTTTATCACTTTTTATTTATGCCTCCTTTACCATTCAACAGATTAACAACCAAAGCTAAAGTAACAAACAAATGGTTGATTAAACATTTTCATAATCTAAGATGGGATGAAGGTTTTATAACCTACAATATGATGTCACACATTATGAATCATTTCTGCAAAAAGTTCAAAACTATTTTTACAAGAGGATTGGAAAAAGCAAATTGGATACAAACATATACAAACCATGAAGTAATAAATGTGCAAATGGAGAAAGATTTTTATTGCTACTTTGATAACATCTGTATTTCATCTAAAAACTTTAAACATCAACAGTCTCAATGTGCTTTAAAAAACGCATATCGTTTAAATGTCTATCTCCAGCAAAGTGGTGGGGGAAACGAAGGGTATAAAAGCGAGAACGGCACTATGACAATGCATCAGTATTACTCGAACCTCCGGGGAGTCAACACCTCTGACGCGCAAACACAAGAAGAAGAAGACGAACAATAGCAAGAAGAAGATAATGGCGTCACAAAATTTTCTACAATCGCTTGTTGATCAATTCAACAAACATTCTAAATCTACTATACTACCGACAAAAAAATGTTCAGAATTGAAGGAAGAGAAACATTATATTATTCACACTATTAAGAAAATGGAAACATCAATTGGAGACGCTATCAATTGTACATTAAGTGAAGCACCCTACACACCTGGTGATGAACCAAAATTTCAAGTATTTCTTCCCAAACGCTTCGTTCAACTGCTGCAGAATGAAGATTTACGACTGATTCACCCCGGCGCACTCTACTTAGCAGCTCACGGTCCTAGCGGAAGCAACTCTACTGAACTTACACTTCATGTTATGCCTACTAGCAACTAATCTGTAGTTTATATATGTTGTACATGTATGTAACTGATTATAAATAAATAAAAAATAAAAATGAAAAAGGCAACATATCGATAGTGTTTCTGCACTATCGATATGTTGCTTTTTTAAAAACACATTTGGGTGACCTTGACCTAGTTTTGAGGGTATATAAAGGCCGTAATTTTCTTGAGGATCTCATCAGTCTACGACTACCTTTCGTGCTGTACACATCTCTGTTGGCTCTCCAGTTATTACAAATAACAACATGTCTCTTAAGGTTAAGTGTGCATCATATGATACTACCACCATCACAACTTTTGAAGAACTTGACGATTTTACTAATGAATTGCGAGTGTTACTTGCCGGTGGTTATCGTTTAAATATTGATGTTTACGCTAACAACATGAGGATGTTTCCTAAACAAAAATTCTGCAATGAAGAAGTATTTGTTTCCACACAACCTTCAACTACAACACCATCTACTCAAAGTAATGTTAAGTTCCAGAAATATTACTGATGTTGAATAATATTAAGTGGTCGCTGTGGCATCTATAAAAGGAACGCATAACCTAAACAGAATCATCATTTGCTTCCCAACTGACGCAGTGAAAACAACTACCACTACCATGTTGTACAGAATGATGATTGAATTCAATGGAAAGATCTACGGAAAAGACTATCAAAGTGTAGAACAAATGACGTCCGATCTTCAAGTATTGACTAAAGAAGGATTCCAACCAAAATTAATTCTAAAATTTCCTGAAGTACATCCACTATCCACTGAAGATCTCATTGCTATGGCTAAAGAAGAAAAATACAAACAAGATATAAAGAAAGAAAAAGAGAATGAAAACTCACTATCTTAAATAAATACATCTTACACTTGTAAAATGTTCTTTTTTAAAACTCCATTTGGATGACCTTGAGATTACCCCCCACCACTTTTTCTAGTCTATAAAACACACTATCCTACACTATACACCTTCATTTCTTGGCTAAACTTAGAAGCGTCAACATGGAAAACAAGAAAGACAAATACAAACCACGCTATTGTTGTGAACAAAAATGTACCGATATAGGAAGATGGATGGTAGACGGATTAGCTTGTAGAAAATGTGAATTCTTCGGATCTTGTTACTGCAAATGCAAGACAAAACAACTACCACCACCAGAATTGCGAACCTTCAAGATTTATAAATCAAGATACTTCCACACTTGCTGTCCCCAGAGATGTATCAAATTTCATCCAGAAAAAATTGTTAATTGCCGAGAGTGTAATGCATGTTATAAAGACGACTTTTGTACATGCATCATAAATGCGTGCAAGTACAGATCTGATTGGTCTACTGATCCTGTTGAAGCTTCAGATGTATAGCTGTAGTCACTGACTGCAGCCCTTTTTTAAAACTCCATTTGATTGACCTTGAGATTACCCCCACCACTTATTTTTTACAACATATATTCTACGGATCATTCGATACGCTTCTCATTCTTATTTCATTACTCGCCTTGACAACAACATGGATGATAAATTCATTTCCTTTCAACATTTAGTTACCGACAGAGAAGAGATGGAAACCCTATTCCAAAACTTACTCACACTCATTGATAACTATCCTTTAAGATGGATCAACATCACAGTGCAATACGTCAATCCTACCAAAATATTTTCATCCTCATCATCTTCTTCTGCCACCTCCATGTCTTCATCGTCGCAAAGTGCAGAGGAAGAGGAACAAACAACTAATGGTGTTAAAATTGTTGAATTAAACAACGAGGAACAAGAAATGCAAGCTCTGGTTAAATATAAATTTAATATTTAATTTATAAAAATTATTAGTTTTTCTAATTTATATTACAGCTAATACTTATTTCTACACACCACCCATAACCTACCCAAATAGGATTTTGCGGCAAAATGCTCTGGCCGCCGGTTCGCATATGATTATATCATCCTTCCCCCACCACTCTACCACCCCCACCCCTCTACTTCCCCCTCCACTACCTTTGCCCACATATAAGCGACCCTCTGACCATCGCTCACCATTTGTTTGCCAACTTCCGAACAATGAGCTCCTCTCCTTTAACAACAAGTAAATGTACTTTTCTTATTCAATCACAGGAAGACTTACAAAATATTTTTCAAATTTTAAGTGATCTAATAAACACTCCAAATAACACCATTACTATCACTGTGGAAGTTTCCTACAATTCTTCTGATTACGAAAACATGGAAAGCGAAGACGTCGAAGTTTTACAGCTGCCAGACAATAGTCTTCCATCTTCCAAAGCTGCAACACCCGACACAGCTAATAATGATGTTTAGTCGGCTACAATTATTTTCTTTACCCCCCACTATTTTTACAGTAATATATAACCTGTCCCTATCTCTGTTTCTCATTTCATCGCCAACTTTCTCACCATCAACACCGCTCCCATTTATACCTGCATACATTTAATACACGAAGATGATGGATGATTTTTCATTTACGTCACAATTGGAAGAGGATAAACTCAAACTCGAAATCAACAGACTACAATTAGAAACAAAGAATCAACAAGAAATGATTCAGCTTTTACGACTATTCAAATGCGTACTGTGGATAGTATGTTTTTATCTTCTCATCGCTATCACCTTTGGCATCTACCACTCCATCACCAGTAAACAACACTCCAACGCTTCCTCAAATAAAACCACTACTTTTCTTTAATTAAATAAATTTTTACCCACCTTCAATCTAACCCCTCGGGGCTCACCTTTTTTAAAAACCCCTCCGGATGACCTTGACCCACTTCCAAAACCCACCCATCACTGTCAAAAAAACCCCAGCCGCTACTACCCCTACAACACTTACAACCGCCTGACCTTGACCTGGGCCAACTGTAGCCATTCCCCACTACTGATGTGCTTCATCAAGAAGTAATGCGGGCTGTATGCTGTTACATTATTTGATTAAACTTAATTAAATTCAATTAAACTTAACATAATAATTACACAGCTGTCATTAACTATTGATGAAGTATATCAGATTACAATTGTTTAGTAAAAGCTCTGTAGATGTAGATGAAATCAGGAGATACTGTAAGTTAGATCCATCCACTATACATCTTTTCATACACTTAAATACATATCTTGGAACACTGACACACTGTATGAAGGGATGTGTGTAGTGACTGTAATGGAACAGGAGAGGAGTAGCTTTGTTACTAACATATAGCATCTGTTTGATTGGTCAGGATCATTAATGGATAGTCCCATGACCAAAGGCAGCTTGGTCCAGTATCGAACCACCAAAAAGCTTCTAACTTTTCTTAGTAGCGAATCGGCAACCTTCAGATTCAAAGTCTAGCTCTATAACCATTCAGCCACCCAATCCTTAAGAGCAAGTAAAGCAAACATGACATTGATCAATGAAAGAGCTACGTAGAAAAGATTTAGTGGGGACAACCTGCCATCACCATTTGTCCCTACCTGACCAACAGGTAATTTCCTAACAATAGGTGAATAAGTAGAAATAGACTCGTAGAATCAGGTGTAGATACATATGTGGATTTAGCTGTAGAAGTAGAATGGAGATGAGCTGAGGATGGTAGATGTAGAAGTAGACTCACGTGTATCGCACGAGGCGGCAGGTGTGGGAAGGTAATCGCCACCAAGGTCTACGTACGAGCAAGGCCACGCCGTAGTTTATATGCCATTAAACCCATCGCCTCGCTCCAGGCTGTCATTCACCACAACATATGCGGCTAATTGCCCATGTAATTGACCCCTGGAAATGTGATATTCTGCAGTCGAAGGCCTCCAACGATTCCAACTGCGAGAGGTAATCTTATCATGTGCAGGAAATTACGGGACCACTCCTGCCGTAGGCGATAGTCAACGTTGGGGTTTGTTGTTTTCCTTAGTATTTGATATAAAACAAGTTGGTCAATTATTGTAATGTTGGAAGCAAAATGAAAGATTCAGTTCCCTGCTCCAATGTACCATGGTAAAAACTTTAAAATAAATATAGTTTAATTTACTTTCTGGGCTTTGATGTAAGTTTTAGAATACCGTAAAAGGTTTAAGCAAGTCACTAGTAGCACGGTTATTCAATTCAGTTTCTTTGATTTTAAAATTTCTAGATCAGAGTTTGAGCTGAACGAACTAAAGAACAAATATATTTCTTTACTAATTCAATCATAGTACCTCATTTTTTCTCATAGATTCATTACGAAGTGTGTTTATGGTTTTTCTGAAATTAATCACAGTACCCCTACATGTAATAAATGATGCATGTATTCCTAATGTTTCCCACGTTCTTAAAAGTACTGTAGGTGCTTTATGGTTTAAATATTTCACGTGCCATGCCGTCTAGATAATTTTGTAAAACGTTTTAAAATGTTAACAGAGGTTTTGTAAACAAACTTTATTATTACACTATCGTGAAAATCAGAGGTATTCTTAACGAATCCTAAGTCAATCAATGATTTTTACGATAAAATTTGCGTCAATGCAAACACTTCAATTCAATGCCGTGCTACAATGTAGTTTTACAACAACCGAGTCTCCAAACAGCATTGGTCGTGTGGTGTGTTTCCAAAGACTAGCCTTGGGGTTTTCTCAATACTCAGTATTTCACTGTAGTACCTCGTTTACTCCATATACGGGTAGCCAGCAATGAGGCAACTCCGGAGCATGGCCTTCCGCTGGCAATGATCTTGACTCATGACTCGAAACGAGCGTTACCTCACCGGCATGAGAAACTACTCGTGGGGCTAAACGACGGGCCGGGCAGGGGCCGTGACTGCGGGGTAGTGGACCTGACCGACGGTGTAGTGCTATGGTACAGGGTGAGGTTTCAATTAATTAACAACTTGATAATGTAAAATCTAAACAATTTCAATATCATTTAACAAATTCAGTTCTTGCCTGTCTTTGGATGTCATGCATAATTCACTTTAGCCACAATGAAAATTTTAAGACTCAAGTAATTTTTTAAGACACGGGCTTAGACTAACTTTAGTTTTCACACCGTGGAATTTGTTTTCCGTCCAGAGCTCCATCCTATGAGAACGCAGAGGCTTTTACTAAAAATGTTTTATCTGTCAATATAGTTCAAAAAAATTGTAGGCAGCATTGAAAGGAAATTGACTAATTATTGCTCCGAGAGAAAATATCTTTTCCCTTATTTATTTATTAGGGAAAGTATGTGCATAAAATGTGTTTAGTCTGACCCCACATGTTTAAAAGAACTAGAGATCGCTCATTGGTCGACATTCGACCAAAATTACCGTTGCTCTAGAACCAATTTAGTTTTAAACATATTCCACATTTGAAACATCTGTTAATGTTTTTCTAGAATTTGTTATTACAACAACTGTCTAATGATTTAATCAACTACAATTCTTCCATAAGATTAACATTGGAACTTTGAAAGCCTATGGGGCGTAGCCCTGGGAACCAAGCTGAATTATAAAAGGATTCTGCTCATCTACAGGACAATACTTTTCTAACGGTATGCTCGAATTTGACCTACGATGCACACAAGCTGAGAAAAAAGGAGGGAAAGAAACATGCTTACCTATTAATACATAGATTGGTTGATAAGGTGAATTGAGAAGACCAAAGAACGTTTTAGATTAATTCGTCTCAACTAAAACTAATTCATGCCAATTCCCCTAAACGTGTTTAGCTTTCCAATAGTCGGTCACTTTAGTCTTACACTTTTCTTCCAACAATAATCTAGATTTAAACCATCCAATGAACAATAACAGGGCCGAAACCCAAGAGTGTCAATACTGCAGCCTGATATAATCAAAACCAATCCTCAGTTGGTGCGACAACGCTTGACACATCTGTAGAACCTCGCCCTCGCTGCCAGGGCTTCGCCCCCTCGGCCCTCGCCCCCCAGGCGTGTCGGGGAGTGTGGAGAGAGCATACCTGCGATGGAGTCGCATTATTCAGTATGACAAGCGTGTTCGCCCCGAGAACCGAGGGCCAGTTTTTGTTCGTCCCTTGCTGCTTTAGAACTTTTAATTTGAAGCCGATGGCCCGAACACGAACCCATTAGTGTTGCTCGTTAACCGGACACGGATTACCGGGAGATCCGGATGATGCGGGCGTTTGACTACGGAGTAGTGTTGAGGTGTCGGAGATTGATGGTGTGTTGATAATTAGGATCATGTCTTCCAGTAGCTTCTCGTAGGATAATCTTGCAGACTTATCATCGATTATTGGTTTTGAACTACTTGATCACGAAAGTTTACGTTTTATACAAGTTTTGATTTCTTATGTAGGGTTTTTGGTATTAACAGCTGTTGAAAATAATCAAATGTTTTAACTCATATAAAAACTGAAGACGTTTTAATAACAAAAACTATAGATAATTCATAGCAGTATAATATTTTTTTTGAAAAAACAAACAAACAGTATACTTGTTATTAAAAGAAAAAAATATTAAACTGTCAAAGTCGGTAAGACTAACTAACGGTTAAACTGACATAACCGTTCATAATGTCATAAAGGGGCGCGCATATACTTAAAAATATTGCAATCAAACTATTGTTTATCCGATTGGTTAATTTAATTTTGAATATTATAGAAAAATCAAACGGATAGTTCATAAACAAAATCATGAAAAATTTCAGTTTTGAATAAATAAATATACATGGAAGTATTATGAACCGTAAATGTGAGTATGCACGGGAATCTGGGAGCTCAGTTTATTATACTGCTCACATTTTCAGCTCCAAGCTTTTATTAAAATCTGCGAAAGAGACGTGAGATCTGCTCCTGCAGTAGATTACTCACAATAACCCTCCTCTCACTGGGGTGCACGTCACTTAACTTCCGGTGCATACAAGACATAAGAGGATTCAACCCTTGATATGCTCCTGTCAGGTAGTCTCTACTTATCTCTTATTAAAATGATTTACTTAATTAATTTAATTTAGTTACTAATAATGGAAATATAACCCAAATTGATTGGAAAACCCGTGGGACGTAACAGAAACAGTCAGAATTTGTGCGAAAGGTTCTGAAATTATCAGGTTGATTATTTGTTACCCATATCGTCGTTAAAAATCAGTAGAACCATATTATATATTTGCCATATATTTGTTATATATTTTCTTATTGGATGAAACTTTGAGACAAAACATTTACATCAGATAACTGAACAGCCATGCGATGTGCCAAGGGACGAAGATCTTTGATTTGCCTACTACTTCGTTGAATGTTATACAGGGTGAATCTCGTAAGGTGTCCTAAATGGATTACAGACGAACGCTTTGCCCTACATCCTTCAAACAAAATTATTTCCCACTAAATTGACCCCAAGGAATAATTTAAAAATATTTTTAACGTTGTATAAATACAGGGTGTACCAAAAACTGGGGGTCACAGGTTCGAATCTTGGAAATTTCAAATACAAACATATGTCATATTATACATCATTAGAAAGGTCTATTTAATAGAAACATTTTGGTGGAAACAGAATTTAGTTATCTTTATTCGATTCAAAATGGCGCCCATTTTTGTAGCCAAAATCAAAATTTACGGAATACCCTGTAATTCTTTTATTATTTGTCATAAATGACTTCTGATTCAAAATAGTTATTTGAAATGAGATAAGCTTTACAATGATATGTCACAAGACCACATTTATTAAAAAACTAAAATTTCCAAAATTTAATATTTTTGAAAATGTTTACATAAACAAAACTCAAAAATTTCAAATGCTAACCCATGTCATTTTGTATATCATCTTAAAGCTCTCGTTGAACTTAGCATATTTGTAATTTACACTAATGCCGTATCTCTTTTGGTTTTGTAGTAATAACGGAAAAACTTTATTTCCCCATATAACTTGCATGTTAATTTAATGGTAAGGCAACAATGGAAGAAAAACTGCCTTACTATCATGTCCTGATTAATTAACATGCAAAACATATGGGAAAATGACATTTTTACGCTACTACTACAAAACCAAAAGAGATACGGCATTAGTGTAAATTACAAAGTTGCTCAGTTCAACGAGAGCTTCAAGATGATATACAAAATAACATGGGTTAGCATTTGAAATTTTTGAGTTTTATTTATGTAAACATTTTCAAAAAATATTAAATTTTGGAAATTTTAGTTTTTTAATAAATGTGGTCTTGTGACATAGCATTGTAAAGCTTAGCTCATTTCAAATAACTATTTTGAATCAGAAATCATTTATGACAAATAATAAAAGAATTACAGGGTATTCCGTAAATTTTGATTTTGGCTACAAAAATGGGCGCCATTTTGAAACGAATAAAGATAACTAAATTCTGTTTTCACCAAAATGGTTCTATTAAATAGACCTTTCTAATGATGTATAATATGACATATGTTTGTATTTGAAATTTCCAAGATTCGAACCTGTGACCCCCAGTTTTTGGTACACCCTGTATTTATACAACGTTAAAAATATTTTTAAATTATTCCTTGGGGTCAGTTTAGTGGGAAATAATTTTGTTTGAAGGATGTAGGGCAAAGCGTTCGTCTGTAATCCATTTAGGACACCTTACGACAGCGGTTCCCAAACTGTGCGCCGCGGCGCCCCGGTGCGCCGCTGTCATCTACCAAAAAGGCCTACTAAAAAACTTTGCGAAGACCGTCGATTTTTCCCGCCCAAACCCACTTGTCCGTTGCTGGCCCGGTAAGCTCCGCCAGAAACGGTGCTAAATACAGCAGTTGCAATGGAGAGTTCGTCGGACGATGAGTTGTTTGTGATAGCCGCGGTAGCGCGGCGTGTGGTCATGAAGAGGAAAGATTAAAGAGAATGAAGCATAAGTTCTGGATTCATGAAATTTTCAATAGAAGAAAAGAATATGGCGAATTTCACAATTTGTTTGAAGATTTTAAGAAATAAGACGACGTGAAATTCTTGTCGTACTTTCTTGTCACAGAAGAAGTTTGATGAGTTGCTTCAGCTACTGGAGTTCCCCGAGAAACACAGTAAATTCCATAAACAGTTCATCCGTACCCATTGTACGCAGCTTTTACGGCACGGTCGATGTAACCACAATGAACGTTGGAAGACGACTGCAAAATTTGACGGGTCCGCCGGCCGGCGAAAATGGCCCCAAGAGCAATGGTCGCCGCCGGTGACGGACGGTGATGGAACGGAGCCGTGCGGGACGGGTATAGTGGGTTACCGCCCATTTAAGTCAATGCAAACCAATGTTGCCGGGACTCGCCAGTGCCAGACGGTGACGGAGGCCGCCGGGCTAGAGTGGGTTTCCTGCTTAAACTAACTGACCAATCTGTGAAAAATGTTTAAGATCCTGAATTCTGTATTATAGTAACAATCGTATTCAAAGTGCTATGTAAGAATATATTAACCGTTAACTGTTTAAAAGATAAATTTTAAATGTAATTGTAATGTAATACAATGCAAAATTGGTCAATTAAGTGCGCCGCCAATCCATGTTTGTACTGAAAGGGAGCCATGGGTTAAAGAAGTTTGGGAACCACTGCCTTACGAGATTCACCCTGTATAAGCATTTATTTGCAAAAATGCTCCATTCATCGGGATTTCTTTCGTACTTCACGAACAACTGACAAAAAAGATTAACTCAATAACTACAGCTGCATAGTGGGACAGAAAAAATGCAAATTATAGTTAATAAAAAACCGATTAGGCTACAAAAAGACCGATCGTCGGTGATGATTTGTGATGTTCTCGCCGGGTAGGCGATCCTCCGCCCTGACCAATGACATTTGCCCAAGGTCAATGCAGCCAGCTACAATTATTTGTGGTTAATTTCGTCTCAGAATGTCAAGGTCGGCGGCGCGGCCGGGCCAGTACCCCCTACATTCCCGTACTATCCTCCTCCATGCTGTACAAACCGCGCTTAGTACCGGCTCCTCCATTAAACCGCCGTACCACTTCACAAGTTTCCTTTTTGTAATTCAATGGGCTCTGTTATATTGACTGGCGTAATTGAAAATTACATGTAATCTCGATTAGTGTCAGTCTCTATTACGGTCATTTTCCTAATGCTGTGCGTATTTTCCACGCCAATGGCTTTGCGAATTCTTTGCGTTTAATTGGCGTTTTAGTGACACGGGGGAATGGTATTGGATTTTATGAGATATATTTTAGATTGAAATGTTAGTCATTTAAAAGTATTTGGAAATCTATAGTGCTATATTACATAACGTCAGTTTTTAGACGTAAATTACACTGCCTAACTGGAGTAAAACGACGAAATTGATGATTTAAAACTTATTTATGTAACGAAATAAAACTAGAAAGGTTCTTAACTTAAGGTGAATAAACATTTCATAACAGATTATCTTGTTGCCTTTAATTTTCCCAGGAACCCCCGCTTGCAACATCTCCAGTAGCCGGAATATTTGTGACTGTAGCCCTAAACACATAAAGTAGGTAATTTGTTTAGAAATTACTGCAAATGAGAAACCCTTTTTGTGTTTTCAATTAGATAATTTCACGGCCGGCTGGTCTTGCTCGATTCAGCAATTTAAAGATGTTTCTCGGCCGTCTAATTATCCTCGGGCAAGATAAAAATGAACAATTAACGTCCCTTTTCTTATCAACGACACATTTCACCTTCACGTGCAATTAGACAATCTAATTTTCCTCATTTTTATTCTTCAGAGTAACTTTTTGTAATGTGTTCGTTCAGGAGTAGTTTAATAGTTTAATTTTCGTTTGAAACAATAACTTTAATGACAAAAACCTCCAAGCTCCCTCACAAGGGAGATTCTGTTTTCTCACATTTGTTGGGTCGAATATAATTCTGCAGCTTTTGTGGTTGACTTAATGATTACTTTATATCGGCTGTATTACAACCATAGAGTTCCATGATTACAACCAATTTTGCCTCCATGGCATAGGATGGATTAATTAAAGAAAGAACTTCAGTAAGAGTTAAGCGTATTAGTAGTGGGAAAAAGCCACTCCTGGCACAGATCAGCTGCCCCCCGAGCCACGTGCCGTGGCAGCTGGTGCCAGCTGCCATGTCACATAGCTTCCGGTGGGGGTTAGAGGGTATATATGAGATGTTGTAGTTATATGTTATGCCATATAGGTTGGGGTGGAGATGGCGATAGTGTTGGCGTTAGGGTGAAGTGAATTTGAGCATAAAATTAAAAGTTAGTTCAAAATTGAAATTCGTCGGTGTTAACGAAACTCTAACAGTTGAAGAAAAATTAAGAGTTAGTTCAAAATTGAAATTCAAACTTATAACTGAGATGTGGAAAATATGTCAAGGTCATCCAGAGTAAGTTTTTAAAAATTCTATCCAACTATCACCAGAAATAGTTTTAAGTTGAAGTAGTTGGTGATAGCGGGATAATTGATTCGTGCCATGGGAGAGGTGTTTCTCGTTTGAAAGTTGGCGATCGAATGAGAAGCGCCGCCTAGGGAGAGGGCTTATAAAATGGCAACCTTCCCCCCACCACCCCTTCCCCCACTCCTTTAGACCAATAACCGGTCGCCGACTCTATGTGGTGAAACTGAACTAGACATGGCGGCCGCCATGGATAATTCTAACCTCAAATCTTAGCTCAGCTGTAGAGAATAGAGGAGTATAAAGTAGGAATTGTGGTGAGAGCACTTATATAAGGAATAGTGGGGGTAAAATAAAAAAACTTGTTGAACACAGTCGATAGGTGTAACAAGTTCAAAATTGTTGAAGTGTAACATATAACGCAAGATGTTATGAATAATACTATCATCAACATTAACCCGTGAAGTTGTTGAAGAGTATAATGGGTTAAAACTGTACCGCTTTCTTACTTTACTTAAATTAGTTTTAGACTTTGAAACTGAAAGTTTAGAATTATTTTGTAATATGTGTTGTGTTCGCAACAGTTTCAATTTTAAACTCTGAGCAACCATTACAGGAGGTGTGTTATATGTTGAAGTCAAAAGAAGACTGAGAAATAAAATATGTTATAAAGAGATAAATGAAATAGAATGTCATGTACTAACAAAATAGAGTTATAGGTTAGAATTAACTAAACAATATGTAGTAATGAAACACTATGTGGTAAGGTTAGAAGTAAATGAACATAAATAATGTAGTAGCTATAACGATGCAATCAACATGAAAGCCAGTAAGTTAATGGTCGCAGCGCAAATGAGCAGTCTAGTTTTATAGCCTAGCAGCGGCCCACTTCCCTGGGCAGATGCCCGAGCCAACTACCTGGTTTTTATAGTGGAGCAATTACTCCGGGCAGCTGCCGCTGATGACCGACTTTCACCTGAGTAGTAGGGGGTTTTGGGGCAATGACCGGAAAGGTCAATGACCCCCCCCTCCCCCCCGAAAAAATGGAGACCCCCCCCCCTTCCCCCACTCCTTCCCCCACTCCTCTGGGTCAATGGCCGGTCACTACCTTTCCCTACTCCTTCTAGGCCAATGACCGGTCACCACCGGTTGCTGACTCTATGTGGTGAAACCAGACTAAACATGGCAGCTGCCATGGATAATTCTAACCTCAAACCTGCTGCGCATGCAACGAGTTCTCCGGATCGGAATCAGTCTATGCTATGCGCATGCGCCTAGTCCTGTATTACTCACTTTAGCGCTACTGCACATGGATAATTCTAACCTCAAACCTTGGTTTTGTGTTGTTGCGCATGTGCCGCTCCCCACTCCTTTGCCTTCCTTTTACACTGCTGCGAACTGGACTGGATTGAACACTGTACTGGAGTGAAACAACTTCCCCCACTACTCGAGAATCCGAGGAGCAATACGAGCCTGATCTTAGCGTCAGTCGTCAACAAACTTTCATAGCGAAAGGTTGTTGGCGACTCAGCAAGAGGTTTCAAATATATAGTAGGCCTATATATATTTGAACTTCTTCTACTACGTTGCGTTTTTTAATGCAATGTGGTATGTGTGTGTGTGTGTTTAGTTTTAAGTTGTATTTAATTTAAGAAATAATTTGCGCATTGCGATGTTAGTTATAAGTTGGGTTTAGCATTAAGGTGTATTAATTTTAAGAGGTGTTTAGCATTAAGGTGTATTAATTTTAAGAATAATGATGGTATTTGGTTGTGTTGAATTATTTGGTTTTTAATAATGATGTGTTGGTACTAATAATTTATGTTTGTTTTGTGCATTTGTTTTGCCTTACAGCTAGATGTTAGGGGGTAGATTAACTGTAAATTCAGAAGTTCAGTTGAACTTCATTTAAAATGGGTGGGACATCCGCAAGCCGGACTTTTTTTGCATTTTGTTTAGGAATATGATGGGTAGGATTAGTTTGGGTGGGGTTAGAGTTGCGTTTCTGCATTAACTGTTCCAGTTTCCCTGAAATTAATGGTTACGCTTTGATGCGGACGGGAAGTTACGCTTTGATGCGGACGGCCCAGGGACCTCCCTTGCAGAACGTAACTAGTGGGTTGGGAGTGGGAACCGCTAGGCAAACAGGGTGGTGGGAACAGTATTACTGTTCCCATCACCTTGGATCATTATAAATCTTGAATGACCTTGACCCACTTTTGGAAGGGTCAATGACCCCCCCCCCCCGAAAAAATGGAGCCCCCCCCCCGAAAAAATGGAGCCCCCCCCCGAAAAAATGGAGCCCCCCCCCTCCTTTCCCCCACTCCTACCCCCACTCCTTCCCCCACTACTCCGGGTGAATGACCGGTCATGACCTGAAAAATTAAAATGGCTATAACTTGATAACGGATTGATGGATTTGGACAAGCGATACATCATTGAAAAAGTCTATGTAAGAGAAACATTTTGGTAAAAGAAGAATTTGGTTATTTTATTTTAGTCAAAAGTTATGCGAATTATTTTAAATAAATACCTTCTCTCTCCCCTTTTCCCCCACCTCCCAGGTCAATAATCAGTCTCGGCCAGCTGCTACCCCTCTCATTTGCATATTGTTATAAAAGACGCACCGACTGCGGCTAACATTTCATTCTGATTCCAGGCGTTACGCTGCGAACTTGGAGCCACAACCATGTCATCTCTGCCAACTACAACTTCTACTTTAACTTCTACTTCTACTTCAACTTCTACTACGGCTGTTACTGCACCTAAGAAAACTCTTCGTCTGAAAAATCCTCCTGACTGGTACAAGAAGCAACTTGGATTCAACCTTCAATTTCTGGAGCTATTCTTCCGCCAACCAACACTTCTAGACTTCGCAGTATTTTTTCACCACCTTCACCTTCGCCTTCAAACGACTCCGCACCACCATCAACTATGATGCCGCCACCGCAGAAGCCAGTTCCCCGTCTTAATACCCCTTCAATTGAAACTATTGTTCATCGCCTTAGTACACCCATCATCCCACTATCACCATTGCCTCCTACCCCACCACTTACTATGCCTGAAGACCACACATATCATAAAACTAAATCCACTAAGCCTACTCCGAAACCTGCTCCTAAGCCTGCTCCTTCAGAGCAATTTCAATTATTACAAGAAGAGCATCGTAGGGCATTTAGCCGTCCCACTACTTGCCCTGAAGTGCTCACTAGGGGAATTAAGAAAGGATCAGCTTGTGGTAGGAAATGTGTTAAAAACGAAAGTTTTTGCCGTGTACATGTCGTAAAACACCTTTCTGAACCACAATTGACAGAAACCCCCACTATTGAATACCAATCCAAAATTATTGGTGTGAAAGGAAATAGGCTTAAGAGAGGTTGTGTTTATTTTTTTGAAAGTGTTATTGACAACGAACACATTTTGGCAAGTTGTAACGGCGAAAAATATAATATTAAAGTAATTGAATCCTTGCGCAAAGAGAAATCTGTTTATGAGTTAGACTCTAAAGACTATCTCCTCAGACACAAAGTGGATGGTATTACAAGGTGGGGGCGTAGGAAGTAAATTCACATAGTTTTTTCCAAATTGTTGCTTAAAAAATAATGGGGGAGAAACACAATGCGTTATAGCGTTGTGTTTCTCCCCCATTATTTTTTAATACTCTAAGTCTTGTGACCTACTAACCTACTTCCATCCGAGTAGTAAGAAAAGTACTTCCCCCCACTCCTTTGGGTGGATGTCTGGTCACGGTCAGCTCTTACCCCTCATTTGCATACTATTATAAAAGCGGAGCGAGCGTTGGTCACTCCTTCATTTTGCTTCTACACGCCGCTCTTGTCGTTTCGTCTCTGCTGTTTACAATATTTCTTGCTTCAAAATGCCTCCTCATCTGAATGAAAATTTTAATTCTTCTGAAATTTCTGATGTTTTTGAACAATCTGAAGACACTTTAAGTAACAACAGTGAAAGTGAAGATGATGAGGACGATGATTATTATACTGTTGAACTTAGTGAAGAACGTAAAGTTATAGCAATTGATCCACAATTTCCATTTGATACAATAGAAAAGTTTATGGCTGAAGCTAATAAATGGTTGGACTCAGGATGTTATGTACGAATTGACTCTTTTATATTGTATGGTGATAGTCATTCTTTCCTTGTCACACCAAATGATAGAGACCGCATGTTGCAGTGGGCACAATCTATGATGGAGTGCTATGAACAAGGTGTGGACACTGGCGGCTATTTTCTTGCACAACTAGTGTAATAACAAAATTACCCTTCCCCCACCCTACACCCTATCCCTTTCAAATTCTATAAAGAAGGGGGAAAGGAGTGGGGATTATAAAATGGTGGGGGAATGTGTATAAATGCAGGTTGTTTGAAGAGACTTTTATTATTGTGGCTTTAGCAGAAACAACATGGAGTTTAAATCTTCAGCAAAAATAAGGAACAACATAATAAAGAGAGAAATTCGCAAGAAAGAAAAGATTGAACTTATAAAATTACAACTTATAATACCTTCTATTGAAATTGGATGTAGCAAAATAAAGACTTTGGTGAAAACTAACGAATATTTGTTACAATTGCTAAAAACAATCGAAGAATTGAAAAGCAAGAATGGACATTCTACATAGTAAAATTTGAACATTTCAATATAAATAAGTAAACCCAAAAAAGTAGATGTAGAATAGAGAGCGAGGAATAGATCACTTTGTGGTAATGGACTAACATGCCACTTAGTGCTCTATTCCTCGTTCTCGCGTTAAATTGGATTACCTTGACCTATTTGTTCGACTGTTAGAATTTGGTTAACACTGTTGAATTTCAGTTTTGAACTAACGTTTATTTTTGTTCAACTGTTAGAGTTTTTTAATACTGTGGAATTTTAGTTTTAAACTAACTTTTAATTTATGCAAATTTTTAGTTCAACTCTAGTTAATTTATGCACAAATTTAGTTTAACCAAGTGTCTGTGCTCTAACCATTTCTACCTAAAAGTAACTAGAATTAGTTGGGTGGGGGAAAGTTCGTTAAAGCTCGAATATAAAGAAGTATATACTAAAACTCCAATGGGAATAAAGAACACGAATGAACAATTAGTTTGTAGACGGTTAATATTTTTGTTCAAAACGTTTGATTTCTTTGGATAGTGAAGAAGATGAAATAGTGGTGGGGGAACCGTTATAAAAGGAGGAACATGAGAGCCCATTTCATTTCTTGGCGAAATTTCGAAGAGTAAACATCTCAACATGTATAGTTGTGATAAATGTTCGGAATCGTTTCACGATGAAATTCTATTAGACTGTCATAAAGAACTAATTCACAACAACCCAGAAGAAAAACAAGAACAACAAGAACAAGAACAAGAACAAGAACAAGAACAAGAACAACAAGAAGAACAAGAAGAACAAGATGAACAAGATGAAATAACAGCAACATCTTCAACTACTTTACCAAATCTACAAGTATTTGCATTACCTGGTAAAGTAGTAATGCATCATAAGATTCAAAATGAAAACTTAAAGCTAGAAGAATTTATTAGAGAAGCAAAACCAATCATAAGTAAAACTTTAAAAGAAGAATTGAAAAGATTAAACTTTCTTAAATTTGGTTTACTACTAGAAGCTATGTTTATAAATGTACAAGAAGAATTATCACCAAGAGGATTCATAACAAAAAACCAAACTATCATGGAAAGTTCAGACATTGATTCAATAGTTGAGAACTGTATAGAAGAAATATTAACCAAAATTCAGGAACACGAAGGAAGAGGATCTGGATGGAGTCTTACAAGTATTGAAGGATTAGATATAAGGGTTCACAAACATGGATATGGACTAATGGGATCTAGTTACATTCCTCTGCCAAAAAGAATTGAAGATACAAAATCTTGTATTAATGTCAAGAATGAAGATAACGAATGTTTTCGCTATGCGATAACATCAAAATTTGTATTACGAAATGCACATAGACCCAACCAAGAATATGAAAATGAAAGACACAGGTACAATTTTCAAGGAATAACATACCCTGTTTCTGTAAAAGATATATCAAGATTTGAGAAGAAAAATCCTGGCACGTCTATTAATGTTTTTGCATTAGATAGTTCAAACAAAGTGTATCCTTTACGTGTGGCAAAAGAAGAGCTACCAGATCATACGGATCTACTATTACTAACAAGAGGTGATGTGTCTCACTATGTGTACATAAAAAAATTCGACTCTCTTGTTAACAAGCAGCTTTCTAAAGATCGACACAGAAAGTTAATTTGTAAGAGATGTTTTAATTTTAAACGAGATGGAGTACATGGAAGAGAATGGCTACAAGAGCACAAAAGGTTATGTAACAATAATTATGAAGCAAAGATTAATTTACCTTCGGAAAGCAAAGCATTTGTTACATTTGAAAAGGTTCATCATCAATACCGTATCCCTCTAGTTGTGTATGCAGACTTTGAATCAACACTTGTTCCTGTTGAAGATGAAAATTATGAAGCTCAAAAAAGTGTCAAGTATCAAATGCACAAACCAAACAGTTTTTGTTTAATGGTCAAATCAACATTATCAGAAGAACATTTAAACAGATATGGATTAACTTCAGAACCTTTAGTATATCGTGGTGAAAATGCGGAAAAAATATTTCTTGATCATTTATATTCAATAGCTGGAAATATGCAAAGATTATATACAAATATTGTACCAATGAAACCGATGGACGAAGAAGAAGAAATTCAACATGAAAATGCAACTCGCTGTTTCTTGTGCAAAAATGATTTTACTATTGAGAATTATAAAGTTAAAGATCATGACCACCTCACAGGTTATTATAGGGGTGCTGCTTGTAATAAATGCAACTTGAGCTATCGTTTACCACTATTTATTCCTGTGGTTCTGCATAACCTCAGCGGGTATGATGCTCATTTTATAATACCTGAATTAGGAAGAGACAACGGTTCAATAGATGTGTTGGCTGAAACTTCAGAAAAATTCATAAGTTTTTCCAAAACAGTTGGAAACGTCAAACTAAGATTCTTGGATTCCTACCGATTTATGCCGTCGAGTTTGTCCAAACTTTCTGAAAATTTAAGGAAACAAGATTTTGTTGAAACAAAGAAGATTGTAAATAGCGACAAACTGGATCTGGTATTTCGGAAAGGTGTTTTCCCATATGATTACATAGACAGTTTAGAAAAATTCAATGAAACATCACTTCCAGCAAAAGAAGAATTCAAAAGTAAACTTTACGACATGGATATATCTCAAGAGGACTATGATCATGCATGTAGAGTATGGAACGAATTAGGATTTAGAACATTGGGAGAATATTCAGATTTTTATGTTAAATTAGATGTAACTTTACTATGTGATATAATGGAAGAATTTAGAAATACGTGTTTTGCAGCATATGGATTGGACCCTCTTCATTCATACACTTCACCTGGACTAGCATGGCAAGCCATGTTGAAAGAAACAAATTGTAAATTACAACTTCTTACTGATGTAGATATGGTTTTGATGTTAGAATCAGGAGTTCGAGGGGGATTGACACAAAGTGTAACCAGACATGTTAAGGCGAATAACAAGTATCTGCCCGATTATGATGCATCAAAACCAACAACATTCCTAGGTTATTTCGATGCAAATAACTTATACGGATGGGCAATGTCAAATCCCCTTCCATATGATAATTTTAAATGGATAGATCCAGAATCGATTGGAAACATTATGGATTTACCAAAGCATGGTGAAACTGGTTACATTTTTGATGTTGATTTTGAATATCCTGAACATCTTCACGATCATCATTACGATTTACCACTTCTTCCAAAGACTGAAATTTCCCCTACTGGAAGATGGCCGAAATTAATGATGACTTTAACCGACAAGTCTCGATATGTTGGACACTACTGGATGATACAACAAGCTTTAGACTTAGGATTGAGAATTACAAAAATTAATCGAGTACTACAATTTTCTCAATCTTGTTGGTTAAAACCTTACATCGACAACAACACAAGAAGAAGAGCCAACACTACATCAAGTTTTCAAAAAGATTTTTTCAAATTAATGAATAACGCAATATTTGGCAAGACTTTGGAAAACAAAAGGAAACATAAGGATATCAAATTGGTAACTGATCCAGTAAAATTACAGAAATTGGTGCAACAACCAAACTTTGGTTCATCTGTAATTATTAATGAAAATCTAGTTGTTATTTCCATGAACAAGAAGTCAGTTGAAATGGATCGTCCTTTGTATCTTGGAATGTCAATCTTGGATATTTCAAAAACACATATGTACGAGTTTCATTATAAGAAGATGGTTAACTATTATGGAAGAGAGAACATTGGTATTGCATATATGGATACGGATGCACTAATTTACTGGATTAAAACAAATGACATGTATGAAGATCTACGCACCTTTATATATAAAGATGATTTCGACTTTTCCGATTATCCTAAGGATCATCCAAATTACGACTATGACAGAAACAAGAAAGTATTGGGAAAATTTAAAGATGAAACGAATGGTGTGCCAATGATGGAAATTGTAGCATTAATGTCCAAACTGTATTCGTTTCAACTGTACATAAATGAGAGGAACGAACATCAAGTCACGAAGAAGGCCAAAGGAATAAAAACTTCTTTTCTTAAGAAGAATGTACAGTTTGAACATTATAAAAGATGTTTGTTTGAAAATGTTGAAACAACTGCAACGTTTAACACTATTAGAAGTTATAATCATCAAATTTTTAGTGTCAAACAAACAAAGTGGGCATTAAGCTACAAAGATGACAAGCGCCATATTTTAGAAGATAAAATTAATACTTTACCATTCGGCCACTACTCTCTAAACCCTATCGACCAGTAAACCTATTCTTCGTCCTCTACCTTCTTCCTTTTTCCTTTCCGTAAAGAAGAGGGGACATGGCAAGCCCAATGCCATGTTCCCTCTTTTTTACACTAATATGAAATGGCCGTGACCTATATTTAAACTATATAAATGAGAATAAACTATTCTATGGATCAGTATTTTTACATGCGGTGTACAAGCAACATCTGAAGATGGAAAGTGTGAAGGACAAGATTGTAAATGAACTACATAAACCAGCAAGAAGAAGATTTCCAAGAAGAAGTACAATCATTAAAGGAATGAATGATCTTTATCAAGCTGATCTCATTGAAATGATACCGCACAGTAAATTAAACAAAGGATTTAAATATATTTTAACAATTATAGACTGTTTTACTAAAATAGCTGACGCTTTACCATTGAAGGATAAGACTGGTAAAAGTGTTACAAAAGCTATGGAAACAACCATACAAAGAAATAAATTTAAAATTAAACATCTACAGACCGATGATGGAAAAGAATATTTTAATAAAGACTTTGGAGCTTTGATGAAGAAATATCAAATAAATCATTATTCTACAAATTCTGAAGTTAAAGCTTCAATAATTGAAAGATTCAATAGAACATTAAAAGGTGCGATGTTAAACAATTTTCAAAACGAGGATCATACGTGTGGTATGACATATTACCACAACTTATAAAACAGTATAACAACAAATATCATCGTACCATTGGAATGAAACCTATCCAGGTAAATAGTGCTAATGCCAAAATTGTATTACAACGCATTAAAAATAATACAACACCGAAATTGGAAAAATTGCAACCAAAGAAGTTCAAGGTCAATGATAAAGTTCGTATAAGCAAATACAAAGGTGTATTTAGTAAAAGATATCTACCAAATTGGACTATTGAAGTATTTACAATTTATAAAGTGCAACCAACTATACCTGAAACCTATTTATTAAATGATAACAAGGGTGAATTACTTCAAGGTGGATTCTACGGACACGAATTGTTGAAATCAACAGTTGGTGATGTATATCTTGTCGAGAAGATTTTACAAAGGAAAAAGGATATGGTTAAAGTCCGGTGGTTAGGGTTTGATAAAAGTGAAGACTCTTGGATTCCTTCAAAAGACTTAGTATAGTTGTTTAATAGCTCATTGTGTGTTTAACCTTTATACAAGATGGAGATTGTACAACAAAAAGATCGATTTAATATCAATAACATTGATGAATTGACAGTTGACAATGATAAGTTAAATCATGGAAAACATGGTGAATTACTACCAAATACGATAAGATGTCTAATAACTGGTCCTTCAAATTGTGGAAAAACTAATGTTGTTTTTAACCTTATAACTAATCCTAAAGGATTGCGTTTTAACAATATATATATTTTTTCAAAATCATTGCAACAACCAAAATATCAATTATTGGATAAAGTACTTGCAAGTGTACCTGAAGTAAATTTTTACAAGTTTAATGCCAGTGAAACAATTATGCAACCAAATGAAGCAAAACCATTTTCTATTTTTATATTTGACGATGTTTCTTGTGAAAATCATGACACAATAAGGAATTATTTTGCTATGGGAAGACATCATAATATTGATAGCATTTACATTGGTCAAACATACAGTAAAATTCCAAAACAACTTATAAGAGACAATGCAAATATGTTGATCATCTTCAAGCAAGATGAAACAAATTTAAAGCATATATATAATGATCATGTAAATGCAGATATGCCATTTGAAAAATTTAAAGAGATGTGTGGCAAAGCATGGAATGAGAAATATAGCTTTCTCGTTATTATGAAGGAAGAAGATATTAAAAATGGTAGATATCGTATAGGGTTGGATAAATTTGTATTTATGCGTTGAACTACCGATGCTACATCTAGTTACATGTTGAACTTCACAGTGTAAACATGGTGAATCAAGAAAAACTATTGAAAGAAATAAAATCACTGAGTGATTCTATTAGGATGAAGAATCGTGCATTGAGGATGGGTTTAAGTGAAAGAGAAGAATTTTTAGAGACTACATTTAAACCTATTACGGAACCTTTAAAACAGATATCAGAAACTATTGGTAAACCTCGTTATGAAGGAGATGTTTTACTACCAGTTTCTAAACAAGAAGTACAAGCATTAAAAAAAGAAGAAGATGATGATTCATATACAAGTGCTAGTGAGCAAGAAGAAACAAAAGAAGAAGAACCAATTGTTGAAAAGGAAGAAGAACAGCCAATACCTGAAGCTGAACAATCTATTCCAAATTTAACTCAATTGAGTAGCGATATATTACAACATGGACCTCTTGGAAGAAAATATATAATGAAAATGCTACATGACATGAAATCAAACCCAAATTTGAGTAGATCACATGTATACGGAGCAAGAATTGATGGGAATGAATTGAAGATCGGCGATTCAAAGCTTGAAATAACACAAGACGATTACATCATTATTGGTGAGCATAGATATAAAGGAACAAAAGGATTATATGAATTAATTTTTAAAAACATACCACTAGGATATTCATCCAAAGATTTAAGTGTTTTTAAGGAGATTCTACAAAATACTAACGCTCATAAAAGAAACTACTCAAAGGATGCAATGATTAATCGTTCACGTGCAACAAAATATAACATCGTTATAAAAAAGTTGTTTCCTCCACGAAAATTGCCAACATTACGTACTGCACCAGCGGTGAGACAACCACTGAAAAGAAAATCTTTATCACTTATGGATTTATCACTTCTTGAACAACATGGTAAAAAGAGTAAAGGAGATACTTCAACATCTGGTAAAGGATTGATGAAAAATCTATACAATACGAATGTGATTTACTACAACGATATCAATAAATTGGTTGATAGAATGAGACTATTGCATGAAGCCATGGAAGCTGGTCATACAGGTTTAAATAATGAATGGGTAGCTCTGATTGACGAACTCAGGAATCGCGGTATAATTGTATAATTTCCCGCGGATATATAAGAGTTGCAGGCATATAATGTGTCAGTTCTAACATGAGCGTCGACAAGTTCGGACGCTACTTCGCATTAGGAGTGCAAGTTGGAGAAGACAGAAAAAGAAGCGGATTACCGCAAACACCTGAAGGTGACTATAACATAAGTAATAAACGTTTAAAATTAGTTAAAGATCCAGAAGAAGATACTGATGGAGCAAATTTAAAGACAGTAAAAGAAGCTACTTCAACATCATTGAAATTACATAAGAATACTTATGATGTTAAATCACATAGATTAATTAATGTTGGTAAACCAACTGAAGGTTCTGATGCAATTACTAAAGAGTACTTATCATCTGAACTTTCAAATACTTTAAAATTGCAATGGGGTAACAACTTAAAAGATGGACAAACATATGATGCTGGAAATTATAGAATAACCAACGTGGGAAATCCCAAAAATGATAAAGATTCAGTTAATAAAGAATATTTACATTCTATAATACCGGAAAAAACTAAACATGGATATTCTTTTTATAAATTTATTATAAATGACATTGGATACCCAAAGGAAGACGGTGATGCTGTAAACCTAAAATACATCAAGGACAACTGTATTTTACAAGATGTTAATGAAATCGATTGTCATGGTAAAACATTGACAAATGTAAAGTTTGGTTCTCAACCAAAAGATGCTGTTACTATGGAACAATTATCTAAAGAATTAAAAAAGGAAACATCCAATTTTGTAAAACATGAAGATGCCGTTTTAAAGCGGGGAGATAAATTTATACATGGAAATGAAAAGTTTAATTTAATGCAAGGAAATAATGATGAATGGGATGCAGGACATAAAACAATAACAAATGGAAGATTTGGTATAAAAGATTCAGATGTACCTCTAATGGTACAAACATTAATTGCGAGTGGTGGTGCATTAGGTACATACAATGGTCGTAATAGAAGAATAAAAGATATTTATCCTGGTTACGAAGAAAATGATTGTGTTACAATGAAACAAACAATAACTTGGGATAAACACTTTGGGACCCAATATGATGCAAAGATGAAGAAAATAATTAATATTTTACCAGGTGAAGATTCAAATGATGCTGCTACTATTGGACAAGTCATAAAAACATCAAAAAGTGATTCAACAGCTTACACATGTAATGATAAACGTATTATGCAATTACATGATCCTCAACATCCAAAAGATGCTGTAAATTTAGATTGTTTAATAAGAATAGTGGGCAATTTACTTATTGATACCCATAATCATATAGCTAGTACAACGAGTCATGTGATAATTCAACCCGATGAACGGGAAGCTTGGATTAAAAATAGAATTATGAATCAGTATATCATTAATTTGAATAACTAAGTGTTTAAATATATAAAATTATACATAACTTATTCATTTATGTAAAGTATCTTGTGGAGTAAACACGCCAGTTTATATAAGACTACATAATGAAGGCTGTATCACTCAGTCATCATCAAGACAGCAACAAGAGAGGACGTGGTATAACTTCAGCTGCGTTATCCCTGCTTAAACGGATACCTGTTGGTGCTATTGTAAATCGAGCGATAGACGCTCTACCATACGAATTACATATTCCTGGAGGTTATCAATATTGTGGACCTGGAACTAAGTTGGCAAAACGTTTAGCAAGAGGAGATCCTGGAATTAATAAATTAGATCAAGCTTGCAAAGAACACGATATAGCATATTCAAAGTATAAAGATTCAACAAATAGATCAATAGCAGATAAAATTCTAGCGGAAAAAGCTTGGCAAAGAGTAAAATCAAGTGACGCAAGTATTGCAGAAAAAGCATCGGCTTGGGCAGTAACTACAGCCATGAAGACAAAAGCAAAGTTAGGTGGTGGAAGACGTCGCAGAGGAAGACCTGCAAAGAGAGGCGCTCCCAAAAGAGGTGGAAACATTAAAAAAGGACGTCGTAGAACTCATAAGGCAAGTGTAAAGAAGACTTCTGTTTGGCAAATGGTAAAAAACGGAGCAGGTTTATACCTAAGACCATACCGTGTGTACTAAATAAGAAGAATCAATTGATAATTCCAAATAAAGCCTTAACAAATCATCAGTTAAATGATTATGTAAAATGTTTGAAAATACCATTCTTTCGAGGAGTTTTTATGAAAGATGCATTACCAACTAAAATATGGAAAAATGAAACTGGAATAGTAAATTTGGATTCCACCTATGGTCCAGGCACTCATTGGGTATGCTATAAAAAGCTCGGACAAACCGTTTACTACTTTGACAGTTTTGGCAATCTTCCACCGCCAAAAGAACTTCAACATTATTTTCGAAACTCCAAAAACATTTTTTACAATTACAAAAGAGAACAACCTAACAATACTGAAATATGTGGACATTTATGTTTGGAGTTTCTAGCGAAAAGTGTCAGTCAGCTTTAAGATGTCATCGTATACAGTGTCATTGAGTGGAAATTCATCCACATTGAAAAGTACGCTGTTCCCAGCATTGCGTCTATCCAAGGAACGATTATGGGAAGCGGCATTACTTGATTTGACTACCTACAACTCAATTCCCAATGTTACGGAAGGGAAGAACAATTTACTACATTATTATGAAACTAAGGATGCTGCAGGAAAATACTCAGAATTGAAAATAATTACATTTCCTACTGGAGCTTATGAAATCGATGATATAAACCAATTATTACAGAAACAACTCGGAGAAGACAATATCACCGTTAAAGGAAACAATAATACTTTAAAAGCAGAAATAACTTCGAAATATTATATTGATGTCAGCTTGGAACAGTCGATTGGCAGTTTACTTGGATTTACAGATACAAAAAAGAAAATCTTAACTCCTGGAACTACTCATTCAGGTGATTCAACTGTAACAATATTGAAAGTAAATAGTATTGATGTCACGTGCAACATTATACACGGATCGTATAGAGATTGAGTTAATCAACATATTTTACATACATTTTATCCAACAGTGGCACAAAACTTGATATACCTACCGTTAAACACCAGTTTCATTTCAGACATCGTACTGAACATATTGGATCAAGATGGTCATAGTGTTGACTTAAGAGGAGAAACAATTACTATACGGATACACATCAGAGCAGCAACATAAAAGTCAACATGGGATTATCATTTAAACCGCAACGGAAGAGTCGGGAGCTCAGTAGCTCCTCGACATTGGAAGAGTTAACATCGGAAAACATTGTTTTCTACAGAAGATTGGATTGAAACTTAACAGCGATGGATATCCTGGATATATCTCAAGGACCAACGTTCGACGAAACACTATGGGAGAAGGAATATCACACGCACAACCCTTACACTTCATCAAAATTAAACAATAACGATGAAATAAGGATCCCCATTCAACAACAAGATATTTACACTTTACCGTGTGAAAGTTACTTGTACATCGAAGGACGGGTATTAAAATTGGATGGAAAAACTGCTTCAACAGTTCCTTTTATAAATAACCCGATGGCATATCTTTTTGATGAAATAAGATATGAAATATCAGGGGTGACGGTTGATTCAACAAAAAAGGTTGGTTTAACAACGACATTGAAAGGATTAACATCATTAACACCGCATGAGAAGAATTCAATAGTCACTGCCGGATGGGTTGCCCCCGATAAAGACACTATAACACCAGCTTCCAACGGTCACTTTGATTTTCATGTACCTTTACGATTGCTTTTGGGATTCGCTGAAGATTACAAACGGGTAATAATAAATGTCAAACAAGAATTAGTATTACTCAGATCTTCAACTAATAAGGACTTGATACTTGCAGACCCTGCAACTACGGAAGATAAACTGGAATGGCAACTACAGTTGGATAAAGTTGTTTGGAGAGTACCTCATGTAAGATTGGCTGATGAACATAGAATCCTATTATTGAGAAAGTTGAAATCTGACCGTGATATTGTGATGCCATTCCGAAGTTGGGAATTTCATGAATACCCTACACTACCTCAGACAGAACGACAAACATGGACCGTCAAGACATCAACTTACTTGGAACGAGCAAGGTACATAATACTCGGTTTTCAAACTAAGCGAAAAGATGTTATCACTGCAAATGCTGGTCAATTTGATCACTGTAAAATAAAGAATTGTAAAGTTTTCCTAAACTCTCAATTCTTTCCCTATGACAATTTGAATGTCATGTTCAGCAAAAAACGTTTTTCCATTTTATACGATATGTATGCAAGATTTCAATCGTCATATTATGGAAAAACTAATACACCACTATTATCACCTGACCAGAATTATTCCAAGGCTCCAATAATTGTAATCGATTGTTCAAAACAAAATGAATCGGTAAAATCATCAAGTGTGGATATAAAAATTGAAATGGAATTTGAAGAACCAGTAGCGGATGGAACTTCGGCATACTGTCTAATTCTACATGATAAAATAGTTACTTACACACCACTGACCGGAATTGTGAAGAATGTACTTTAAGAAGAATTGTACAACGACTGCAAATTTTTGAGGTTAGAATTATCTGCTTCAATTTTTGAGGTTAGAATTTCATTTGTGAAAGACAAGTTGAAAACAAACAATTATGTAATTGTATAAATTTCAAGGATTTTACGAAAAATATAAAAGCGAGAAAATAATTAGTGGAAACTTCATTCTATCTTCAACCGTCGTATGGGAAACATCATTCGCAAGATGAATTCTACTAACGGAGAAGAAAATACACCTCTAATGGATGATAATAGTTCAGATATAGAAAAACAAGTTGAACGAGAAATGGACGAGTTCCTAAAGTTTAACAAACATAAGAAGAGAGAAGAAGAAGAAGCTGAAAAAGAAGTAAAAAGGAAGAAGGTTGAAGTTAACATTACAACCAATATTTTAACAGAAGTATTTCTTCGGATTATCTACCCAATTTCTTCATGCATGACAAAAAGTATATCAGTTGGAATTTTAAAATCAATGGATTATTCACCAATTGTTATTTTAAATCATGGAAACAAAATGGTTACTTTCAGTGAAACTACTTGGGAATCTCTCATGAAACATTTACATCTTTTGGAGTGCTATTTAAGTAACAACACATTTGGAAGAAGAACAAAATTAAGTTTATTGGAATCAAATATTGAAGTTGATATAGTAAAACATCGTGGAGGACAAATTGTTCGCTTCAGAGATTTAACTACCCACAATGTTAAATTATATTTTACTAAAGAAGAATTTTACACTTTAAGCTGTACTACCGGTCCCGTCACCAGATATTTGAAACAACTAATATTTTCAAGTGCAATAATTAAAGACTATCTAATCGATACATTGGACAAACAACCTTTTGTTCCAATTTTATACGGTCCCGTGGATACTTCAATCTTTAATAGAATACCTCAAGAAGTTGAAATGTGGAGACAATTAAACAACTATCACACCAATTTTAATATCGATGAAGTGGCACAAGAAGTGAAAGAAGAAGAACAATCCTGTCTGTTATAAACGTCGGCTCATTCAATTTTTAAGTCAGTTGTTAATAAGACTTCATCATGAATAAACGGGTTTCGTTTTCTAATGCACCACACATAATGGAAGTTAAAAGAGGTATAATTGAATTTCAAGCTTTCCGAGGAAATGATGGTAATTTTATTATTAAAGAATTAGTAATCTTGGACATGAACACATCAGTAGTTTATCATTATTTGTTCAAACCTCCAGTACCATTTAATAGACTAACAACTAAAGCGAAAGTTACAAACAAATAGTTGAACAAACATTTTCACAACTTAAGATGGGATGAAGGTTTTATTAATTATAACATGATGCCGCACATTATGAATCATTATTGCAAAGAGTTTAAAATTATCTACGCAAGAGGATTGGAAAAAGCAAATTGGATACAATCATTTACAAGCAACGAAGTGATTAATGCAATAATTGATAAAGATTTCCAATGCTACTTCAACGAACTTTGTATTTCATCAAAAAGTTTTAAACATCGAAGGTCGCAGTGCGCTTTAAAGAATGCCTACCGCTTGAATAATTTCCTTCAAAAAAGTGGTGGGGGTAGTGTCGATTATAAAAGTGAGAGCGCTACCATGACGCAGCATGAGTATTACTCGAACCTCCGAAGAGACAACATCTCCAACGGACATTCTTATTTACAAGAAAATTAACAATAACATCAAGATGGCATCGCAGAACTTACTTCAAAATTTGGTCGATCAGTTCAACGCTCATTCTAAATCATCAATTCTACCTACGAAGAAATGTTCTGAACTAAAAGAAGAAAAACATTACATCATTCATACGATCAAGAAAATGGAAACTTCAGTAGGTGATGCTATTAATTGCACATTGAGCGAGGCACCGTATACAGTTGGTGACGAACCGAAGTTTCAAATCTTCCTACCTACACGTTTTGTACATCTTCTTCAAAATGAAGATCTTCGTGTAGTTCAACCCGGCGCACTCTATTTGGTTTCGCACGGACCAAGTGGAAATAACTCTACTGAACTTACAATTCATGTAACACCTACTATTGATTAGTTTGTACATAACATTGTAAATATTTGTTTGTAATTGTTTCTCAATAAATATGATATAAAACAAAAAAATAAAAAGCAACATATTGTAATGTCTTTGTACATTACAATATGTTGCTTTTTTAAAAATTCCACGGAATGACCTTGACCCAATTTTGTGTGATGATAAAAGCAGAAATCTACTTGTGAAGTTCATCAGTCTACGACTACCTTTCGTACCGTACACATCTTGCTCACTCTATTGCTTAATATAAAAAACTAAATATGTCTCTCAAAGTCAAGTGTGCATCTTACGATACCAACACCATTACAACTTTTGAACAACTCGAAGATTTAACCAACGAAATGCGAGTTTTACTTACCGGTGGTTATCACTTAACTGTTGATGTTAGTGCTACTAATACAAGGATGTTCACTAAAACAAAATATTGCGATGATGAAATATTTATTTCTACACAACCTACAACTTCTTCATCGCCTACTGGTCAACATAACATCAAGTTCCAAAAATATTACCAATGTTGAATAACTTTTGACAAACAAAACTACAACTAAAGAATCACGTGTTGAATGTGAGTTAATAAAAAGGATGTGAAACTTGAATAAATAATCATTTGCTTCTCAGCTCTCACCACGACAAGACCTATTTAAGAAAATGTTGTACAGAATGATGATTCAACTTGATGGAAAAATCTATGGAAAAGATTACAACACTGTTGAACAAATGACTAAAGATATAGATGTATTAGCTAAAGAAGGATACCAAGCTAAATTAATTTTAAAATTTCCTGAAGTACATCCGCTATCAATAGAAGAACTAGTTGCTATGGCTAAAGCTGAGAAAGATAAAAAGTCTGAAGAAAACAAAGAGAAACAAACTTCTTAAGTATCAACATTCCTTACATTAGTAAGGTATAATTTTTTAAAACTCCATTTGGATGACCTTGAAATTACCCCCACCACTTTTCATAGTACATAAAACTCGCTATTCAACACTATACACTCTTATTCTTTCACTGGACTCCGCAGCATCAACATGGAAGAGCAAAAATACAAGTACAAACCTCGTTACTGTTGTGAACAACAGTGTACAGATTTAGGACCAATGATGGTGGATGGGTTAGCTTGTACTAAATGTGAATTCTTCGGATCTTGTTATTGCAAATGCAAAACAAAACAACTACCACCACCGGAATTGCGAACTTTCAAATTTTACAAATCAAGATATTTTCATACATGTTGTCCTCAAAGATGTTTCAAATTTCACCCTCTAGATCTTGCTCATTGTCAACGCACCAATTCTCATCAAGATGATTTTTGTACACATATGATAAAAAGATGTAAATACAGATCAGATTGGTATTCCGATCCTGTAGAACCATCAAATGTGTAATTTCAGTTTTACACTCTTTTTTAAAACTTCATTTGGATGACCTTGAGATTTCCCCCACCACTAGTTCTAATTTTTATATAATATTAAATCATTCCACTTCCAACACTCTAACTAACAACATGGAAAACAAATTTATCAAGTTTGAACATATAATAACTGACAGGGAGGAGATGGAAGAATTGTTTCAAAACTTACTTTCTATCATTGACGAATATCCTATAAGATGGTTCAGAATTGTAGTTCAATATTTAAATCCTGGTGAATTGTTTTCTTCATCAAATGAAGAAGATGAAACAACTACTTCGGTTCAAATAATTGAATTAAAAGACGAAGAAGAAGAACTAAACATTTTATTCAATCATAAGCTCAAGGTTCCCCATATAAAAGCCCCCTCCCTAGACAGCCCCCCTCCCTAGACGCCTGCTCAAGGTCACCATTATATAAGCCCCCTCCCTATGCGCCGTTCCTCATTCCATCACCGACTCTCCAACAATGAACAACTCTCCATTGGCCCGAATGAATTCTAGTTTTGAAATAAACTCTAAAGAAGAGTTACAAGACATTTTTAATATTTTACAAGAACTTGTAGATAATTTTACAACCATCAAAATGAATTTGGAAATAACATACGATTGTCCTATTTGTATAAGGTTGAAAGTTTAGACGAAGACAGTTTACTAAATCTAACTCCTGCACCATCTGACACTACTGATGGTAATAATGAAGAGCAACGTCTTTCCCCCACCACTTCTTTGTAATTCATCCTTCCCCCCACCACTTCTTTATTTAACTAACATTTCTCCCTTTTACTTCTCATTCCGTCTTCGACTTCTGAACTATCAACATCACTTGTTTTAAAATTTCAAACACTAACACAATCATGATGGATATGATGGATGAAGTTCCCTTCGTAACTAGAATGGAAGAGGATAAATTGAAATTAGAAATTAAACGATTGGAAATGGAACAGGAAAACCAACTCGAAATTTTACATTTGTTCAAGCTTTTCAAATACATCATCTGGGGACTCTGCATTTACCTTCTCATCGTCATCGGTGTTTGCATTTACAACTCTGTAATTCATCACAAAAGTTAAACTTGTTTAAACTCTGCTGTTGCACATTAATTCTATGTTCACTAATAAAATTCAAAAGTTACTTCAACCTATCCTACTATCACCAACTAGTTCAACTTAGAACTATTTCTGGTGGTAGTTGGGTAGGCTTTTTTAAAACTTACTCTGGATGACCTTGACATACTTTCCAGATCCCATTTATAAATTTGAATTTCAGTTTTAAACTAACTTTTAATTTTGTTCAACTATTAAGAGTTTTGTTAACACCGTCAAATTTCAGTTTTCAACTAACTTTTAATTTATGTACACTTTTAGTTCAACCCTGCCCATAGGGGCAGCTGCCCGGACATCTGTTCGGTTTTAAAAGTATAAAAGAAAGGTAAAGGAGTGGGGGTGGCGCATGCTCACCAATGCAAAACTAAGGTTTGAGGTTAGAATTATCCATGGCGGCCGCCATGTCTAGTTCAGTTTCACCACATAGAGTCGGCGACCGGTTATTGGTCTAAAGGAGTGGGGGAAGGGGTGGTGGGGGGAAGGTTGCCATTTTATAAGCCCTCTCCCTAGGCGGCGCTTCTCATTCGATCGCCAACTTTCAAACGAGAAACACCTCTCCCATGGCACGAATCAATTATCCCGCTATCACCAACTACTTCAACTTAAAACTATTTCTGGTGATAGTTGGATAGAATTTTTAAAAACTTACTCTGGATGACCTTGACATATTTTCCACATCTCAGTTATAAGTTTGAATTTCAATTTTGAACTAACTCTTAATTTTTCTTCAACTGTTAGAGTTTCGTTAACACCGACGAATTTCAATTTTGAACTAACTTTTAATTTTATGCTCAAATTCACTTCACCCTAACGCCAACACTATCGCCATCTCCACCCCAACCTATATGGCATAACATATAACTACAACATCTCATATATACCCTCTAACCCCCACCGGAAGCTATGTGACATGGCAGCTGGCACCAGCTGCCACGGCACGTGGCTCGGGGGGCAGCTGATCTGTGCCAGGAGTGGCTTTTTCCCACTACTCGTATTTGTTATGTTTTAAAAAGGCCGTACATTGTTTATATTGCGCATACATCGAAATCTAATCAAATCTATGTTTATAAAATGTCTACGAAACTCAATCGAAAATTATTAAAATACAGAAAAGTACTGAACTGTTTATTGAGATTTTTCCCTTGGAACCATAATTAACCTTGTCTCTGTTCCATAGCCTATTACTGAATTTTAATATATTCTAGAGTTAGAGGATTAAATATTTCTACAATGTATAAAAATAATATTTGTAAAATTAAATTTCAAGAAATGAAACAAGATTAGATCAATTCTGCCGTGTCAGCAGTTTGTATAATCAATAAACGGAGCACGTTGGACGGAATTTGTCATAAAAAATCAGAGGAAAGGGAAGACGGATAAAGTGTTTCGGATTTGTCGAAGGGAGGAGACGTAACACAATAAATAGGGGTGTGATAAATTAGCAGTGACAAGACTGGGGATATTGGGCGATATGTCTGGAGCTGTCGCGCCTGTAGCGACAGAGTACGCGCTAATGTTGCTGGTGCTGTGCTGCGGTATACTCAACACTGGTGATGTTGGGCGATATGTCTGGAGCTGTCGCGCTTGTAGTGACAGTGTACGCGCTAATGTTGCTGGTGCTGTGTTGGGGTACAGTCAAGACTGGGGATATTGGGCGATATGTTTTTTTCATGTCAGCCGTCAATGCTTTGGATCAAAAATTTAAATCTGTAGGGGTATTTTTAGACATACAAAAAGCTTTTGATTGTTTAGATCACAAAATTATGTTTGAAAGATTACACAAACTAGGCGTGCGCGGAACATCCCTCAGCTGGATAAAATCGTTCCTACAAGAAAGAACCCAAAGAGTGGAAATAAATAGGGAAAAATCTAAAAATATTACAATCAACTTTGGAATTCCCCAGGGTACAATTTTGGGCCCAGTTATATACATTTTATATACCAACAACTTAACAAGAAACTTTGATAATCTACACATTACAATGTATGCCGATGACATAGCTATCCTTTTTAAAAATAAATCGCTTTCAAATTTAGAAAATGACAGTTTTATACAGTTAACAAATCTCTACCAGTACCTTAACAGCAATAACCTCCATGTAAATCCAAGTAAAACAAATTGTCTATTATTCGGCCTTCAAAACAATCTTTCAGCAGATCATCCAGTAATGGTAATGAACGATTTCGAGCTACCATTTACAACTGACAACAAATACTTAGGATTAATTTTTGATGAAAATTTCACCTGGATTCCATACATAGACACCCTTTGTTCTAAATTATCATCACTGTTATTTTTATTAAATCGTTTTTCAAAATTCCAAGATGTTTTTATAATGAGACTAATTTACTCTTCTCTTATCGAGTCACGACTAACATACGGTATCATTTTATGGGGATCAGCTTCTGAGTCTGCACTTTTGCGTGTATTCAGGCTGCAAAAAAGGGCTATTCGAATAATGGCCGAAATAAATAGAAGAACATCTTGCCGAACATTTTTCAAATCCCTAAATTTTTTAACTTTATATTCTTTGTATATTTTTGAAATGTTAGTTTTTTACAAATTCAAATTTCCTTCCATTCAAACAGGAGCAGACGTGCATAATTATAATACTCGTCATCGGCACAATCACAGGCAAACTCCACACAGATTAACACTCTCAGCAGCCCTACCTCAAAATATCGGACCAAAATTGTACAATAGGCTCCCGGATTACATTAAATTACAAGACACCCCTGTAAAATTCAAAGCTTTGTTAAAATCATTTTTGAAAGAAAATGCTTTTTACTCAGTTGGTGAGTATTTACAATACCAGGAAGGATAAAATATTATTTGTTTATTAGTTATAAAGATTTGGTTTATTTCTTATTCTAATAACAGATTAGTTAAATATATATATATATATATATATATATATATATATATATATATATATATATATATATGTAACCAACTACATGACTAGATACATGACTGCTGTAATACAATTGTACAATTGTCAATCTACGGCAATAAAGAATTTGAATTTGAATTTGAATGTCTGGAGCTGTCGCGCTTGTAGTGACAGTGTACGCGCTAATGTTGCTGGTGCTGTGTTGGGGTACAGTCAAGACTGGTGATGTTGGGTGATATGTCTGGAGCTGTCGCGCTTGTAGTGACAGTGTAAGCGCTAATGTTTCTGGTGCTGTGCTGCGGTACAGTCAACACTGGTGGTGTTGGGCGATATGTCTGGAGCTGTCGCGCTTGTAGTGACAGTGTACGCGCTAATGTTGCTGGTGCTGTGCTGCGGTACAGTCAAGACTGGTGATGTTGGGCGATATGTCTGGAGCTGCCGCGCTTGTAGTGACAGTGTACGCGCTAATGTTGCTGGTGCTGTGCTGCGGTACAGTCAAGACTGGTGATGTTGGGCGATATGTCTGGAGCTGTCGCGCTTGTAGTGACAGTGTACGCGCTAATGTTTCTGGTGCTGTGCTGCGGTACAGTCAACACTGGTGGTGTTGGGCGATATGTCTGGAGCTGTCGCGCTTGTAGTGACAGTGTACGCGCTAATGTTGCTGTTGTTGTGCTGCGGTACAGTTAACACTGGTGGTGTTGGGCGATATGTCTGGAGCTGTCGCGCTTGTATTGACAGTGTACACGTTAATGTTGCTGGTGTTGTTCTGCGGTACAGTCAAGAATGGTGGTGTTGGGCGATATGTCTGGAGCTGTTGCGCTTGTAGTGACAGTGTACGCGCTAATGTTTCTGGTGCTGTGCTGCGGTACAGTCAACACTGGTGGTGTTGGGCGATATGTCTGGAGCTGTCGCGCTTGTATTGACAGTGTACACGTTAATGTTGCTGGTGTTGTGCTGGGGTACAGTCAAGAATGGTGGTGTTGGGCGATATGTCTGGAGCTGTCGCGCTTGTATTGACAGTGTACACGTTAATGTTGCTGGTGTTGTGCTGCGGTACAGTCAAGAATGGTGGTGTTGGGCGATATGTCTGGAGCTGTCGCGCTTGTAGCGACAGTGTACGCGCTAATGTTGCTGTTGCTGTGAGTAGTGTCTTTTGGCCACTCCTGGCTCAGGTCAAGGTCAGCGGTTGGAAGTGGCAGGTGTGGGGTTGGAAGTGTGGGGTGGGGGTGACAGTGATGGATGGGTTTGGGAAGTGGGTCAAGGTCATCCGGAGGGGGTTTTAAAAAAGTGGGAGCCGCAGGGGCTCGGTGGGGTTTTGGGAGGGGCGGCGCCGGGCCGCGGGAGGTTATCGTTTATTTTTAAAATTAAATCAAAGTCGTGTTCTTGTGCAGAGAGGTGTTGGAGTGCCGTCCACTGGTGAGGGAGTGGTAGACGCCGAAGGTGGTGGCGAAGAGAAGGTAGACGCACAACATGCACAGTACGCATTTGAACAGTTGCAGCAGGCGAACCATCCCTTGTTGATTTTCCGTTTCCAATTGCAGCCTGTTGATCTCTAGTTTGAGTCTGTCCTCTTCCAATTGTGTTTTAAGTGAAAAATCATCCATCATGTTTGTGTGCTTGTTTTAATTTCTGTAGGTGAAACGGGAGCGGTGTTGACGGTCGGAAAGTTGGCGATGAAATGAGAAACGAAGATGAGGACAGGGCATATTTACTGGAAAGGGGTGGGGGGTTAAAAAAAAAAAACAGTTGTGTGTCCGATCAAACGTCGTCGTCAGCTGTCGGTGTATGTTTGGAGGATGCAGGAGTGAGTTTTAGCAAACTATCTTCATCTTCAGTCTCAACTCTATCGCATGTTGGACAACCGTAAGCAAGTTCCAAATTCATAGTGATGCAGTGGAATTTGTCTATAATATCTTCTAAAGTTTCCATTATATCTTTTAAATCATGTCTTGTTCTAATTACAAAAGTAGATTTCATTAGTGCTAGCGGATCGTTGTTCATCGTACGGGAGTCGGGAAACAAATGGCGAGCGTCAGTCAGCGGCTCGCTTATATGCGGGCAAGGGCGGTGGAGGGGGAAGTGGAGGGGTGGTGGCGTGGTGGGGGAAGTGGAGGGGTGGTGGCGTGGTGGGGGAAGGGTGATATACCCCCATGCGAATCGTTGGCCAGCGCATTTCGCAGCAAAACGCCGTTCGGGTAGGTAGTAGGAGGTGTACTAAGATAACCATTAGTTGTATTTTTAAGTTAGGAATACTAATAATGTTTGTAAATTAAATATTAAATTTATATTTAACCAGAGCTTGCATTTCTAGTTCCTCGTCGTTTAATTCAACAATTTTAACACCATTAGTTGTCTGTTCCTCTTCCTCTGCACTTTGCGACGATGAAGACATGGAGGTGGCAGAAGATGATGATGAGGATGAAAATATTTTGGTAGGATTGACGTATTGCACTGTGATGTTGATCCATCTTAAAGGATAGTTATCAATGAGTGTGAGTAAGTTTTGGAATAGTTCTTCCATCTCTTCTCTGTCGGTAATTAAATGTTGAAAGGAAATGAATTTATCATCCATGTTGTTCTCAGTGCGAGTAATGAAATAAGAATGAGAAGCGTATCGAATGATCCGTAGAATATATGTTGTAAAAAATAAGTGGTGGGGGTAATCTCAAGGTCAATCAAATGGAGTTTTAAAAAAGGGCTGCAGTCAGTGACTACAGCTATACATCTGAAGCTTCAACAGGATCAGTAGACCAATCTGATCTGTACTTGCACGCACTTATGATGCATGTACAAAAGTCGTCTTTATAATATGCATTGCACTCTCGACAATTGACAAGTTTTTCCGGATGAAATTTGATACACCTCTGGGGACAGCAAGTGTGGAAGTATCGTGATTTATAAATCTTGATGGTTCGCAATTCCGGTGGTGGTAGTTGCTTTGTCTTGCATTTGCAGTAACAGGATCAGAAGAATTCACACTTTGTACAAGCTAATCCGTCTACCATCCATCTTCCTAAATCGGTGCATTTTTGTTCACAACAGTAGCGCGGTGCGTCCTCGTTTTTCTTCTCTTCCATGTTGGCGCTTCTAAGTGTTGGCAAGAAATGAAGTTGTATAGTGTAGGATAGCGTGTTTTATAGACTAGGAAAAGTAATGGGGGTAATCTCAAGGTCATCCAAATGGAGTTTTAAAAAAGATCATCTTACAAGTGTAAGATGTATTTATTTAAGATACTGAGTTTTCATTTTCTTTTTCTTTCTTTACATCTTGTTTGTATTTTTCTTTTTCTTCTTTAGCCATGGCGATGAGATCTCCAGTGGAGAGTGGATGTACTTCAGGAAATTTTAGAATTAATTTTGGTTGGAATCCCTCTTTAGTCAATACTTGAAGATCGGACGTCATTTGTTCTACACTTTGATAGTCTTTTCCGTAGATTTTTCCATTGAATTCAATCATCATTCTGTACAACATGGTATTAGTAGTTGTTTTCGCTGCGTCAGTTGGAGAGCAAATGATGATTCTGTTAGGTTACACTGTCCTTTTATAGATGCTACAGCGACCACTTGATATTATTTAACATTAGTAATATTTCTGGAACTTAACATTACTTTGAGTAGATGGTGATGTAGTTGAAGGTTGTGTGGAAACGAATACTTCTTCGTTGCAGAACTTCTGTTTAGGAAACATCCTCATGTTGTTAGCGTAAACATCAATATTTAAACGATAACCACCGGCAAGTAACACTCGCAGTTCATTAATAAAATCGTCGAGTTCTTCAAAAGTTGTAATGGTGGTGGTATCATATGATGCACACTTAACCTTAAGAGACATGTTGTTATTCGTAATATGTGGAGAGCCAACAGAGATGTGTACAGCACGAAAGGTAGTCGTAGACTGATGAGATCCTCAAGAAAATTACGGCCTTTATATACCCTCGAAACTAGGTCAAGGTCATCCAAACGTGTTTTTAAAAAAAGCAACATATCGATAGTGCAGAAACACTATCAATATGTTGCCTTTTCTTATTATTTTTTTTTCATTTTTATTTTTTATTTATTTAAAATCAGTTACACACATGTACAACAGTATATATAAACTACAGACTAGTTGCTAGTAGGCATAACATGAAGTGTAAGTTCAGTAGAGTTGGTTCCACTAGGACCGTGGGATGCCAAATAGAGTGCGCCGGGGTGAATCAGTCGTAAATCTTCATTCTGCAGCAGTTGAACGAAGCGTTTGGGAAGAAATACTTGAAATTTCGGTTCATCACCAGGTGTGTAGGGTGCTTCACTCAATGTGCAATTGATGGCGTCTCCAACTGATGTTTCCATCTTCTTAATAGTGTGAATAATGTAATGTTTTTCTTCTTTCAATTCTGAACATTTCTTAGTCGGTAGTATTGTAGATTTAGAATGTTTGTTGAATGCCTTATTTAAAAGTTTGCGATGCCATTATTTTTTCTTACTATTGTTCGTCTTCTTCTTGTTGTGCTTGCGCGTCAGAGGTGTTGACTCCTCGGAGGTTAGAGTAATACTCATGCATTGTCATAGTGCCGCTCTCGCTTTTATACCCATCGCTTCCCCCACCACTTTGCTGGAGATAGACATTCAAACGATATGCGTTCTTTAAAGCACATTGAGACTGTTGATGTTTAAAGTTTTTAGATGAAATACAGATGTTATCAAAGTAGCAATAAAAATCTTTCTCCATTTGCACATTTATTACTTCATGGTTTGTATATGTTTGTATCCAATTTGCTTTTTCCAATCCTCTTGTAAAAATAGTTTTGAACTTTTTGCAGAAATGATTCATAATGTGTGGCATCATATTGTAGGTTATAAAACCTTCATCCCATCTTAGATTATGAAAATGTTTAATCAACCATTTGTTTGTTACTTTAGCTTTGGTTGTTAATCTGTTGAATGGTAAAGGAGGCATAAATAAAAAGTGATAAACAACAGATGTTATCATATCTAGTACCACTAACTCTTTAATTATAAAATTTCCATCATTACCACGGAATGCCTGAAACTCTATGATACCTCGCTTTACTTCCATTATTTCCGTCTTCTTAGAGAATGAAACTCGTTTATCCATGATGACGTTCAGTAGACAACTGGTATGTCAATGCGGATTGACAGCCTTTTATACTCCAACATTCTTCTTCTTCTTACTTAAAATATTCTTTGTCTGTTTAATTTGTTGTTGATTGTTGATTGTTGAAACGTGATTCGTTTTCCTTGTTTTCTTGCTTTTTTTCTTCATCTAAATTAAAGTTGGTTTGATTGTGGTGTAACTGTCTCCACATCTCTACTTCATGCGGGATCCTATTGAAGATTGAAGTATCTACTGGACCGTATAGGATTGGAACATATGGTTGTCTATCCAATGCATCAGTTAAATAATCTTTGATAATTGTACTTGAGAATATTAGCTGTTTTAAATATCTTGTTATAGGACCAGTAGCACAAGTTAAAGCGTAAAACTCTTCTTTTGTCAAATGTATTTTTATATTATATTTAGTTAAATCTCTAAATCGAACTAGTTGTTGACCACGTTGTTTAACAATATCGATTTCAATATTTGATTCGAACAAACCTAGTTTTGTTTTTCTTCCAAACGTATTGTTACTCAAATAGCATTCCAAAAGATGTATATGTTTCATAAAAGATTCCCAAGAAGATTCAGTGAAGGTTACCATTTTAGATCCGTGATTCAAAATAACAGTTGGAGAGTAATCCAATGATTTCATTACTCCAGCAGACACAGTCTTTGTCATACAAGAAGAAATAGGATAAAATATTCTAAGAAATACCTCCATTAAGATGTTGGTAGAAATGTTATCTTCAATTTTCCTTTTCTTCGTTTCTTTTTCAACTTCCTCTTCGTCTGTCTTCTTATGTTTAAACTTGAGGAACTCTTCCATTTCCTGTTCAACTTGTCTTTCTATATCCAAACTATTGTCAGCCATAAGAGGTGTAGTTTCTTCATTAGCACTTGATGTAGCAGAACTCATCTTGCGGACGATGTTACCCATACGACAATCAAAAATGAAATGAATTTCCAGCTCTTCTTTCTCGCTTTTATACTCGCAGATGACCTAGATATTGTTGATCTTTTGTAAAAACCTTACAAATCGTGCAGATGTTGTATTAATCTTTTTTAAAGTACATTCTTCACAATTCCTGTCAGCGGTGTGTAAGTAACTATTTTGTCATGTAGAATTAAACAGTATGCTGAAGTTCCATCTGGTATTTTATCTTCAAATTCCATTTCAATTTTTATATCTACACTTGAAGATTTCACAGATTCATTTTGTTTTGAACAATCGATTACAACAATTGGAGCTTTTGAATAAAATTGTTCTGGTGATAGTAGTGGTGTATTTGTCTTACCATAATATGACGATTGAAATCTTGCATACATGTCATATAGAATGGAATAACGTTTCTTGTCAAATGAAACATTTAAACTGTCATATGGAAAGAACTGAGAGTTTAGAAAAACTTTGCAATTCTTTATCTGGCAATGGTCAAATTGACCAGCGTGCGCAGTTATAACATCTTTTCGTTTAGTCTGAAAACCGACTATTATGTACCTTGCTCGTTCTAAATAAGTAGAGGTTTTAACAGTCCATGTTTGTCTTTCTGTTTGAGGCAATATGGGGTATTCATGAAATTCCCAACTTCTAAATGGTATTACAATATCACGGTCAGATTTTAATTTTTTCAATAATAATACTCGATGTTCATCCGCCAATCTGACATGTGGTACTCTCCATACAACTTTATCCAATTGAAGTTGCCATTCCAAATCGGCATCTTTTGTTCCACTTGGCGCTTGTATTACATCCTTATTCGTTGAAGATCTGAGCAGTACCAGTTCTTGCTTTACATTTATTATTATTCTCTTGTAATCTTCTGCGTATCCCAAAAGCAATCGTAAAGGCACATTAAAATCAAAGTAACCTTTTGAATTAGGAGTAATAGTGTCTTTATCAGGAGTCACCCATCCAGCCGAGATTAAAGAATTCTTTTCATGGGGTGTTATTGAAGTTAATCCTTTCAAAGTTGTTGATATACCAACTTTTTTTGTTGAATCAACTGTTACTCCAGATATCTCATATCTAATTTCATCAAACAGATATGCCATAGGGTTATTTATAAAAGGAACAGTTGAACCAGATTTTCCATCCAATGTTGTTACTCTTCCTTCGATATATAAATAACTTTCACATGGTAATGTGTAGATATCTTGTTGTTGAATGGGAATCCTTATTTCATCATTATTATTTAATTTTGATGAAGTGTAAGGGTTGTGAGTGTGATATTCCTTCTCCCATAGGGTTTCGTCGAATGTCGGTCCTTGCGCTATATCCAGTATATCCATGGTTGGCAAGTTTTAGTCCGATCTTTTGTAGGAAGCGTATGTTGTCCGGTGTTAACTCGTCGAATGTTGAGGAGCTACTGAGCTCCCGACTCTTCCGTTGTGGTTTAAATGATAATCCCATGTTGACTTTATGTTGCTGCTCTGATATGTAACCGTATAGTTATTGTTTCTCCTCTAAAGTCAACACTAATGCCGTCTTGATCCAATATGTTCAGTACGATGTCTGAAATGAAACTGGTGTTTAACGGTAGGTATATCAGGTTTTGTGGCTTCTCAACTATTTTAAAACCAGGAGCTACTGTGGGGTAAAATGTATGTAATATGTGTTGATTTACTCCATCTCTATATGATCCGTGTATAATATTACACGTTACATCAATACTGTTCACCTTTAATATTGTTACTTTTGTATCGCCAGTATAATCATTTCCAGGAGCTAAAATTCCTTTCTTCTTTGAAAATCCGAGCAAATTGCCGATTGAGTGGTCTAAGCTAAAATCTATATAATACTTTGAAGTAATTTCTGCTTTTAATGTATTATTATTACCTTTTATAGAAATATTTTCTTCTCCAAGCTTTTTTTTGTAATACTTGGTTTATATCGTCTATTTCATATGCTCCTGTAGATAATGGAATTATTTTCAATTGTGAATAATTTCCTTTTTCATCTTTACTCTCATAATAATGTAGTAAATTATTTTTTCCTTCTGTAACATTGGGAATTGAATTGTATGTAGTCAAATCCAATAATGCTGCTTCCCATAGTTTGTCCGTAGATAAACATAACGCTGGGAAAAGTGTACTTTTCAATGTTGACGAATTTCCGCTCAGCGACACTGTATACGATGACATCTTAAAGCTGACTGACGCTCTTCGCTAGGAACTCTAAACATAAATGTCCGCATATTTCTGTATTGCTAGGTTGTTCTCTTTTGTAGTTGTAGAATATATTCTTGGAGTCCCGAAAATAATGTTGAAGTTCTTTTGGTGGCGGTAAATTTCCAAAACTATCAAAGTAGTAAACATTTTCTCCAAGTTTTTTATAACATACCCAATGAGTACCTGGTCCATAATTAGAGTCTAAGTTTACTATTCCAGTTTCATTTTTCCACACTCTATTTGGTAATGTATCTTTCATAAAAACTCCTCTGAAGAATGGTATTCTTAAACATTTCACATATTTTGACAGTTGATAGTTTGTTAATGCTTCATTTGGAATTATCAATTTATTCTTCTCATTTAATACACACGGTACGGTCTTAAGTAAAGACCCGATCCGTTTTTTACCATTGACCATATGGATGTTTTCTTGACTTTCCTTTTAGGGTTAGTGCGACGTCTTCTTTTGATGTTCCCGCCTCTTTTTGCAGCTTCTTTTTTACTAGGTTTTCTCCCGCGTCGTCTTCCACCACCAAACTTAGCTTTCGTCTTCATGGCTGTTGTCACTGCCCAAGCTGCTGCTTTTACCGCAATACTGGCGTCACTTGATTTAACCCTTTGCCAAGCTTTTTCCGCTAGCGCTCTATCCGCTATTGATCTATTTGTTGAATTTGCAAACTTGGAATACGCTATATCGTGTTCTTTGCAAGCTTGATCTAATTTATTAATTCCAGGATCTCCTCTTGCTAAACGTTTTGCCAACTTAGTTCCGGGTCCACAATATTGATAGCCTCCGGGCAGATGAAATTCGTATGGTAAAGCGTCTATTGCTCGATTTAGAACAGCACCAACAGGAATCCGTCTTAGCAGGGATAACGCAGCTGATGTTATACCACGTCCTTTCTTGCCGCTGTCTTGACGACGACTGAGCATTGCGGTCTTCATTATGTCGTCTTATATAACCAGCGTGTTTACTCCACGGGCTGCTTTACATAAATGAATAACACATGCACAATTTTTATATTTAAATACTTAATTATTCAAATTAATTATATACTGATTTATAATTCTATTTTTAATCCAAGCTTCTCGTTCATCGGGTTGAATCATCACATGACTCGTTGTACTAGCTATATGATTGTGGGTATCGATAAGTAAATTGCCCACTATTCTTATTAAACAGTCTAAAGTTACAGCATCTTTTGGATGTTGGGGATCGTGTAACTGCATAATACGTTTATCATTACACGTGTAAGCAGTCGAATCACTTTTCGACGTTGTTATGACTTGTCCAATAGTAGCAGCATCATTTAAATCTTCTCCTGGTAAAATATTAATTATTTTCTTCATCTTTGCATCATATTTGGTCCCAAAGTGTTTATCCCAAGTTATTGTTTGTCTCAATGTAACACAATCATCATCTTCATAACCAGGATAAATATCTTTTATTCTTCTATTACGACCATTGTATGTACCTAATGTACCACCACTCGCAATTAATGTTTGCACCATTAGAGGTACATCTGTATCTTTTATACCAAATCTTCCATTTGTTATTGTTTTATGTCCTGCATCCCATTCATCATTATTTCCTTGCATTAAATCAAACTTTTCATTTCCATGTATAAATGTATCTCCTCGCTTTAGCACGGCATCTTCATGTTTTACAAAATTCGATGTTCCCCTTTTTAATTCTTTAGATAACTGTTCCATAGTAACAGCGTCTTTTGGTTGAGAAGCGAACTTTACATTTGACAACACTTTCCCATGACAATCGATTTCATCACCATCTTGTAAAATACAGTTGTCCTTGATGTATTTCAGGTTTACAGCATCCCCATCTTCCTTTGGGTATCCAATGTCATTTATTATAAATTTATAAAAAGAAAATCCGCGTTGAGTCTTTTCCGGTATTATAGAATGTAAATATTCTTTATTAACTGAATCTTTATCATTTTTTGGATTTGCCACGTTGGTTATTCTATGATTTCCAGCATCATATGTCTGTCCATCTTTTAAATTATTACCCCATTGTAATTTTAAAGTATTTGAAAGTTCAGATGATAAATACTCTTTATTAATTGCATCAGAACTGTCAGTAGGTTTACCAACATGAATTATTCTATGTGATTTAACATCGTAAGTATTCTTGTTTAATTTCAATGATGTTGAAGTTGCTTCTTTTACTGTTTTTAAATTTGCTCCATCAGTATCTTCTTCTGGGTCTTTAACAAATTTTAAACGTTTGTTACTCATATCATAGTCACCTTCAGGTGTTTGCGGCAATCCACTTCTTTTTCTGTTTTCTCCTCCTTGTACTCCTAGCCCGGAGTACCGTCCAAACTTGTCGACGCTCATGATTGAACTGATCCACTGTATGCTCACAGCTCTCTTATATATCCGTGATGATTTATACAACTATTCCACGATTTCGAAGTTCGTCAACTAAAGCCACCCATTCATTATTTAAGCCTGTATGACCAGCTTCCATGGCTTCATGTAATAGTCTCATTCTATCAACCAATTTATTTATATCATTATAGTAAATCACATTTGTATTATATAGGTTTTTCATTAAACCTTTACCAGACGTCGAAGTTTCTCCTTTTTTTCTTTTTACCATAATCATCCATAAGTGATAAGTCCATAAGTGATAAAGACTTCCTCTTTAGCGGTTTCTTCAAAGCGGGCGCAGTTCGTAATGTTGGTAGTTTTCTCAGCGGAAACAATCTTTTCATTACAACTGTATATTTAGTTGCGCGTGTTCTATTTATCATTGAATCTTTGGAGTAATTCTTCTTATGAGCATTAGTATTTTGCAAAATTTCTTTAAAAGTATTTAAATCTTGTACCGTATATTTTATAGGTATATTTTTAAAAATCAGTTCAAATAATCCTTTTGTTCCTTTATATTTATGCTCACCAATAACAATGTCATCATCTTCAGTCAAATGTACTTTTGAATCTCCTATTTTTAATTCATTTCCATCAATTCTCGCTCCATATACATGTGACTTGTGTAGTTTTGGGTTTGCTTTTATTTCATGTAACATCTTCATGATATACTTTCTTCCAAGAGGTCCTTGTTGCAATATATCACTACTTAATTTTGTTAGATTTGGAATTGATTGTTCTGCTTCAGGTATATGTTGTTCTTGTTCTTCTTCTTTTTGAACATTTATTTCTGGTTCTTCTTCTCTTGTTTCTTCTTCTTCTTTTTGAGAAACTTCACTATCACTTGTGTAAGAATCATCATCTTCTTCCTTTTATAAACTCTTTACTTCAAATTTGGAAACAGGTAGCAAAACATCTCCTTCATAATGAGGTTTACCAATAGTTTCTGTTATCTGTTTTAAAGGTTCTGTAATAGGCTTAAATGTAGTCTCCAGGAATTCTTCTCTTTCATTTAAACCCATTCTTAATGCTCGATTTTTAAGTCTAATCGAGTCACTCAGTGATTTTATTTCTTTTAATAGTTTTTCTTGGTTCACCATGTTTACGCTGCGAGGTCCAATCTATTACTAAACGTATCATTAATCGTTCAATGGATTAATACAAATTTATCCAATCCTATACGATATCTTCCATTTTTTATAGCTTCTTCTTTCATAATAACAAGAAATCCATATTTTTCAGCCCATGCTTTGCCACACATTTCTTTAAATTTATCAAATGACATGTCTGCATTTACATGATCATTATATATGTGCTTTAAATTTGTTTCATCCTGCTTGAAGATAATAAGTAGATTTGCATTATCTCTTATTAGTTGTTTTGGAATTTTGCTGTAAGATTGGCCAATATAAATGCTATCAATATTATAATGTCTCCCCATGGCAAAATAACTTCTAATAGTGTCATGATTTTCACAAGATACATCATCGAATATAAATATAGAAAATGGTTTAGCCTCGTTTGGCTCCATTATAGTTTCACTAGCATTAAACTTGTAGAAATTAACTTCAGGCACACTTGCGAGTACCTTATCCAATAATTGGTATTTGGGTTGTTGCAAAGATTTGGAAAAGATATAAATGTTGTTGAAACGTAATCCTTTAGGATTTGTTATTAAGTTAAAAACCACATTCGTCTTTCCACAATTTGACGGTCCAGTTATTAAACATCTTATTGTGTTTGGCAGTAGTTCACCATGTTTTCCATGATTTAACTTGTCGTTGTCAACTGTTAATTCATCAATATTATTAATAAAAAATCGATCCTTTTGTTGCACAATCTCCATCTTGTCTAAAGGTTAAACACGTAATGAGTTGAAAAATTGCTACACCAAGTCTTTTGTAGGGATCCAAGAGTCTTCACTTTTATCAAATCCCAACCAACGTACTTTAACCTTATCCTTTTTTCTTTGTAAAATTTTTTCAACAAGATATACATCGCCGACTGATGATTTTAACAACTCATGTCCGTAGAATCCACCTTCGAGTAATTCACCCTTGTTGTCCTTTAAGATGTAAGTTTCAGGTATTGTTGGTTGCACTTTATAGATTGTAAACACTTCATTAGTCCAGTTTGGCAGATATCTTTTACTAAATACTCCTTTGTACTTACTTATACGAACTTTATCATCAACTTTAAATGTTTTAGGCTGCATTTTTTCACGTTTAGGACCTGTATTATTCCTAATACGTTTTAATACCACCTTAGCATTACTGCTATTTACTTGATTAGGCTTCATACCAATGGTTCGATGATACTTGTTGTTATATTCTTTTATAAGTTGCGGTAAGATATCATACCAAACATATGATCCTCGTTTGGAAAATGTTTTATACATTGCTCCTTTTAATGTTCTATTGAATCTTTCTATTATTGAAGCTTTAACTTCAGAATTTGTAGAATAATGATTTATTTTATACTTCTTCATTAAAGCTGCAAATTCTTTGTTAAAATACTCTTTCCCATCATCAGTTTGTAGATGTTTGATGTTGAATTTATTTCTTTGTATAGCCGTTTCCATAGCTTTTGTAACACTTTTACCAGTCTTGTCCTTTAGCGGTAAGGCATCAGCCACTTTAGTAAAACAGTCTATAATCGCTAAAATGTATTTGAATCCTTTATTCAACTTACTATGTGGTATCATTTCAATGAGATCGGCTTGGAAAAGATCATTCATTCCTTTTATAACTGTACTTCTTCTAGGGAATTTTCTTCTTGCTGGCTTATGAAGTTCATTTACAATTTTATTTTTTAAGTCTTCCATCTTCAGTTGTGTCTTCTACATCGCTTGTAAAGATACTGATCTCTAGAATGGTTTATCCTCTTTTATATACGGTTAGGATATAGGTCAAGGCCATTTTACGTTGGTGTAAAAAAGAGGGAACATGACATTGGGCTTGTCATGTCCCCTCTTCTTTACGAAAGGAAAAAGGAAGAAGGTAAAGGACGAAGAAAAGGTTTACTGATCAATAGGGATTAGGGAATAGTGGCCGAATGGCAATGTGTTGATGTTATTTTCAAGAATGTGGCGTTTATCATCCTTATAACTTAATGCCCACTTTGTTTGTTTTACACTATACAGTATATGGTTGTAGCTTCTGATGGTGTTGAATGTTGCGGTTGTTTCCACATTTTCAAATAAACATCTCTTATAATGGTCAAACTGTACTTTCTTCTTTAGATATGAAGTCTTGATGCCTTTGGGTTTCTTCACCACTTGATGTTCATCCTTTTCACTGATGTACAGTTGGAATGAGTACAGTTTGGACATTAAAGCGACAACTTCTTCCATTGGTACACCATTTGTTTCGTCTTTAAACTTGCCCAACACCTTTTTATTTCTATTGTAGTCATAGTTGGGATGATCTTTAGGATAATCTGAAAAGTCAAAGTCAGTAGTATATACAAAAGTACGTAGATCTTCATACATGTCTTCTGTTCTTATCCAATAAATGAAAGCATCTGTATCCATATATGCTATCCCGATGTTTTCTCTTCCATAAAACTTCACCATCTTGTTGTAGTGAAAGTCATACATGTGGGTTTTAGAAATATCCAAAATAGACATTCCCACATATAGAGGACGATCCATTGTTATTGAGATTTTGTTCATGGTAACAGCTACAAGATTCTCGTTAATAATTACACTTGTTCCAAAGTTTGGTTTTTGTACTAACTTTTGCAACTTCTCCGGATCGCTTACTAATTTTACATCTTTATGTTTTCTTTTGTTTTCCAACGTTTTGCCAAATATTGAATTATTCATTAATTTGAAAAAGTCCTTTTGAAAAGCGGATGTTGCTGCAGTCCTTCTTCTTGTGTTGTTGTCGATGTATGGTTTTAACCAACAAGATTGATTAAATTGTATTGCTCTATTGATTCTTGTTATTTTCAATCCCAGTTCTATTGCTTGCTGTATTGTCCAATAATGAGCTACATATCTTGACTTGTTGGTTAACGTCATCATTAATTTGGGCCATCTACCAGTTGGTGATATTTCCGTCTTTGGCAATAGTGGTAAATCGTAGTGGTGGTCATGCAGTTGTTCAGGATATTCAAAGTCCACATCCAAAATGTAACCAAAGTCTCCATCTTTGGGTATGTCCATTATATTGCCTATCGAATCTGTGTTCGCCCACTTAAAATTACCATATGGAAGAGGATTTGACATAGCCCATCCATATAGGTTATTTGCGTAAAAATAACCTAAGAATGTTGTTGGTTGTGACGCATCGAAGTTTGGGAGATATTTGTTGTTGGCTTTTACATGTCTAGTTACACTTTGTGTCAATACTCCACGAACACCTGACTCTATCATCAAAACCATATCAATATCTGTAATAAGTTCAAGCCTACACTTTGTTTCTTTCAGCATAGCTTGCCATGCTAGTCCAGGTGATGTATAAGAATGAAGTGGGTCCAATCCATATGCTTCAAAACAGGTATCTCTAAATTCTTCCATTATATCACAAAGTAAAGTCACATCTAATTTAACATAAAAGTCGGAATATTCTCCCAATGTTGTCATTCCTAGTTCATTCCATACTTTACAAGCGTGTTGATAGTCCTCTTCACTGATGTTCTCTTCATACAACTTACTCTTGAAGGCTTCTCTTGGCGGAAGTGATGTTTCTTCAAATTTTTCCAAACAATTGATGTAATCATAGGGAAAAACACCTTTGCGGAGAACCAAATCCAATTTATCTTTACTTACAATCTTCATTGTTTCTATTAAATTTTCTTTCTTTAAGTTTTCAGTAAGTTTACTCAAGCTATATGGCATAAAACGGTAAGAGTCTAGAAAACGTAACTTCATATTTCCAATTGTTTTACTAAAACTAATAAACTTTTCAGTAGTTTCCGCTATCACATCGATTTTTCCATCATCTCGTCCCAATTCCGGTATGATAAAATGTGCATCATAACCACTAAGGTTATGCAAAATTACAGGTATAAAGTTGCGAATTTGATAGTTAATATTACATCTGTTACATGCGGCACCTCTATAATAACCTGTTAGATGGTCATGATCACGTACCTTGTGATTTTCCAAAGTATATTCATTTTTACATAAATAACAATGGGTCGAATTTTCATACTGAATCTCTTCTTCTTCATCCATCGGTATCATTGGTACAATATCACTATACAATTTTTGTACATTTTCTGCTATCGAATATAAGTGGTCAAGGAAAATTTTAGAAGCATTTTCACCGCGATATATGACAGGTTTTGAAGTTAGATCATATTTATTTAAATGATCTTCTGACAGTGTAGATTTAATTAATAAACAAAAACTGTTTGGATCATGCATTTGGTACTTAACACTTTTCTTGGCTTCATCATCATTATTTTCAATAGGAACAAGTGTAGATTCAAAATCCGCATAAACAACAATGGGAATACGGTATTGATGAGATATCTTCTCAAATTTTAGCTCGGCCTTATCTGGTGATGGTAACCTTATTTTTGCTTCATAGTTGTTGTTACATAGTTTTTTATGCTCTTGTAACCATTCTTTTCCATTTCTTCTTTCTTGTTGAAAATTGAAACATCGTTTGCAAATTATCTTCTTATGTCTAGTTTTACACAGTTGGTTATTAACAAGAGTTTCAAACTTTTTGATCCATACATAGTGTGAAACATCACCTCTTGTAAGTAATAGCAAGTCCCTATGATCCGGTAGTTCATTCTTTACCACACGCAATGGGTACACTTTATTCAAACTGTCCAAACCGAAAACATTAACAGATGTTCCAGGGTTTTGTTTTTCGAACTTTGGGATGTCCTTTAAAGTCACTGGGTAAGTCAATCCTTGGAAATTATATCTATATCTGTAAGTTTCATATTCTTCACTGGGTCTTTCCGAATTTTGAGGAGGTACAAATTTTGTCGTCATTGCATATCTAAAACATTCCATATCTTGGTTCTTAACATTTATACACGATTTAGTGTCCGAAATTTTCTTTGGGAGCGGAATATAACTGCTACCCCTTAATCCGTAGCCGTGTTTATGAGTTCTAATATCCATACCCTCAATACTAACCAAACTCCAACCAGATCCTCTGCCTTCATGTTCTTGAATTTTTGTTAATATCTCTTCTAAACAATCTTCAACTATTGAATTAATATCTGAACTTGCCATGATGGTCTGGTTTTTTGTTATGAATCCTCTTGGTGACATTTCTCCTTCTACATTAATAAACATAGCATGTAGTAATATGCTAAATTTAATGAAGTTTAGTCTTCTTAATTCTTCTGTGAGTGTTCTCCTTGCAATTGTACGCACTTCCTTAAAAAACTGCTCCAATTTCAATTTTTCATTTTGAATTTTGTGGTGCATTACTACTTTACCTTCTAAAGCATATACTTTTAAACTTGGTATAGCATTCGAGGGTCCTGCTAATGATTCTTCTTGTTGTTCTTCTTGTTGTTCTTCTTGTTGTTCTCCTTGTTGTTCTTCTCCATATAGTTTTAAATCTTCATATTCGGTTTCTGTTACATCTTCATTATTATTATGGAATAACTCTTTGTGTATTTCTAGTAGAATATTATCATGAAAGATTTCTAAGCAAATTTCACATTGATGCATCTTGTTGATGTTTACTCTTTGAAATTTAGCAGCGAAATGAAATGATTCTCTACTGCTCCCTTTTTATAACCTCCCAGTTGTAGTGGGGAGGGGGGACGGTAAGATTTTTAGTGAGATGTTAAAAATAGTAGGTTAAGACTAAAGCTGAAAAGTAATGATTAAAGCCTATATTTTTTCTTCCAATTGCAAATACTCCACATATACCTCCGCCCATAGCCATAACAGATCACTGTTACACCAATATACACCAAAGGTGGGTCTATCATCAACTAAAATTGGAGATGCTATGTTTACTAATCTTTCAATTTCTATCCATGCCATAACTTCAATTACAAACCTTCCTATAAATTTTTATTAAAACAAAATAATTTAATTCTGTCTTTATCACAATATTACTCTTAATTAGAGCTTTCCAATGATGTATCGCTTGCCCTATTCCGGCAAACCGTTCTCAAGTTATAAGAAAATTTGTTAGCACTTGGCTGGCGGGGGAGGGGGGGGCGTGGCGGGGGGGGGCGGGGGCGGGGGCGGGACGGGGGGGGGCTATGCATGAATGGATTGAGGTCAAGGTCACCAAAAAATAATAATGATCCAAGGTGATGGAGGCGGCAATAACCGTCTCCACCACCCTGTGTTCCTCAAACACTCCCAATCCCAACCCAAAAAGTTACGTCTTGCGAGGGATCCCAATTTTTTTTGCCCGCACGCACTTTGGCGATCCAGTTTGGTGAGCTGTGATACGGGCGGCCAGTCTCGGGCCATTTGGCACTGGGCTTGACCATGTGGTAGTTAGGGACACTGGAACAGCTAGTGCAAGACGCAACTCTAACCTCCCACCCTTAATCTAAACCCGCCCAAACATATTTTTGCCTGACCAAAATTAAAAACAAAAATCAAAAACAATAAAAATAAGCGCTACCTACGGCACAACGCGCATGTCCCACCCATATTTAATGAAGTTCAATCCAACTTCTTAAAGTTACATTTAAATTTAAATTTAATCTACCCATCCTAACAGCTAGCTGTGAAATGTAAAAAATTATTAGTACACAGATAAACAAACACAGACATAGATACACACACACACACACACACACACACACACACACACACACACACACACACACACACACACACACACACACACACACACACACACACACACCATAAACCAATACTTAAAATTAAAAACACATTTTTTAAACATAAATAATACCATAACACACCTTAATGCTAACATCGCAATGCGCAAGTTAAACCTTAAAACTAACACATCTTAAGACTAAAACCAAATAACACTTTACATAAAACCATAGACACACACACACACACAACTAATATTAAATAATAATAGCCTAACAACAAGAGTAACTCAAATATATATCGGCCGCTTATACATTTGAGTTGCCCTCTGAGTTCGGAACAACCATCGCGTCCGACGAATTGTTCCGAACTAACTCAGCAATAGTCGCCAAAGAGGTTCTCGGCTCACAAAGTGGTGGGGGGCCTGGAGGGGTTTGAGGGGCGCGGAACTTTCCAGTAAGGTCAGTGGAAAATCCCCAACGGATGTGCTTTGTTACATGTGGGTCGCCCCTAACGCAGGTGGAGCCTTGTGCCTCTTAATTAGCATTAGATAACATCTAATTACATCCGCTGACAAGTACATCCGCTGACAGCTACATGCGCAGCTTTCCCCGTCGCGTGCGTGACAGCATAACTATCGCAGTTTGTTATCTGCCCTCTTCCGCCGCTTAATTATAGTTCCAACGGAAATTAATCGCCGGTACACGCAGCCTGTGGGAGGGGGCGGGGGGCGGGGGCGGGGGCGGGGGGGGGGCTTCCGGTTTCCGGTCCGGTCGGGGGGGGGGGGTCATGCATGAGTAACCATCCGCATGTATATAAACGACGGGAAGCTCGCGCGCATCCCATATAGGGAGCTGACACCCCAACGGTAAACAACCAATCCGTGAGTTCATACCACATAGTACTTTAACACACTATTTATTTTAACATTTTTATTATTTTTACACTATTTCTTAACACTACATCAGTTATTTTATATATCTTAATTTTATTTTTGTGTCGAGTTTCCATTTTTTTTTTTTAACTAAAATATGCTAATTAACATCGTGTGCAGGAAACTGACACTGATTAATTGCAGGTTCCATTCTTACACACCTGTTTCCTCCTTAATATGCAAATTACTCTCTTACTTTAACAACACTTAAACTCTAACCGCTACTTCTCGGTCATATTAATATAATTAGTGCTACACTACGGGATTTACCTGTGCAATAGTGCACGCTATGTTTCCTGCACGTCTGCAGGTAATACACCTTACAATCATATACTTATTGCTACATTACACAAGACATTTCTTGCACACCTGCAGGTAATACACTTGCTGACCGTCTACTATTATAATTATTGCTACAGTACGAGAGACATTTCTTGCACACCTGCAGCTTATACACTTTACAACCGTTTAATATTAAAATTATTGCTATACTACAATGGTTACCTGTTCAATCACAGTTGTGGTCCCCCCACTTGATTATCCACAGAGCAATACTTGCAATCCTACAACTGAATAATTAATTAACTTCCGCGATCACTAGTACTTTTTTAAACTATCCGTCTCTTCCTCTGACTCTTGTGACCGTAGCCGCAGCCAACTGACAAATAACCGAGCTCTCCCGAACCTCGCTCTTTTATGCGGTTTTCTCGGGGAGGGGGTTGGAGGGGCGTCGCACGTGACTCATCGATCGCATAAAAAGGGGTGTTGCTGCCGCGCGCGCGCCATTTCGGTGGCGGAATCGGTCGGGTGAGGTACTATCCGTTAGTCTCTTGCTCTTTTATAACTAACGCTTGTTACTCTAAAATGTGTTTGCACTTAATATGCTAATTAGTCTTTATATTTGTGCACAGGGCATTTCCTGCACACCTGCAGGTGATACACCTTACAACGGTCTACTATTATACTTGTTGCTACAATACAAGATTTACCTGTCCAATTGGCAATTGTAATCCCACTTAGTTGTGCACGGGATATTTCTTGCACACCAGCAGATCATACACTTTACAACCGTCTAATATTATAGTTATTGCTACAGTACAAGTATTCCTACTTATTCATGCACGGAACATTACTTGCAATCCTGCACCTGAATAATTAATTAACTTCTGCGGCTACCAATACTTTTTTTCGCCTATATGTTTCCCCTGCTACAACCTTTCGCGGCGCCGCCCGACAAATAACTGAGCTCTCCGAAGTTCTGTTCTTTTATGTCATCCTCTCAGGGGAGGGGTTGGGGGGGGGCCGCACAACCCCCATATAACGGGCATCGGTACCGCGCGCGCGTCATTATAGTGGCGATAGGGCAACAGTAAACAACTATCCGCAAGTCTCTAACACTTTTTTACTTACACTTTTTTACTCTAACATATGTTTGCACTTATTATGCTAATTAGTCTCTATATATTCAGACACACTCGCGGGCGCCGGTCATATACTCGCCGATTGTCGGAGAGTACACATCTCCCCTTCGTGTATTATCATGGCTTCGCACTCTTTACAACTAAAGCTTTTACGCACAAAACATATTTTACAGAAACAATCTAACTCCACAGTTTCTAAACCGCGTACTACATTGGCTAAGCTTAAGAAATACTACAGTTTTCACCCGTTGTACTTTGCAAAACCTAGCCTGTGCAACACTGCATACTGTACTGATACTGTTTTGCACGCTGTCTTAACTGACATGCTGCAGTATCAACATTTCAATCTTGTTACACCTATTGACGACGCTATCCAATTATTCTTATTCACTATATTACCGGGTTTATATGATCGTTCTTCCTTGGACACATGTCTCATTCTACTGTATCGACTCCCACTGTAAACACCTAGGAGCTCTCCTATCATGCAACTATTATTTTAATTTAATTTTAAAAATAAACGATAACCTCCCGCGGCCCGGCGCCGCCCCTCCCAAAACCCCACCGAGCCCCTGCGGCTCCCACTTTTTTAAAACCCCCTCCGGATGACCTTGACCCACTTCCCAAACCCATCCATCACTGTCACCCCGACCCCACACTTCCAACCCCACACCTGCCACTTCCAACCGCTGACCTTGACCTGAGCCAGGAGTGGCCAAAAGACACTACTGCTGTGCTTCGGTACAGTCAAAACTGGAGATGTTGGGCGATATGTATGGAGCTGTCGCGCTTGTAGCGACACAGTGTACGCGCTAATGTTGCTGGTGCTGTGCTGCGGTACAGTCAAGACTGGTGATGTTGGGCGATATGTATGGAGCTGTCGCGCTTGTAGTGACAGTGTACGCGCCCCACTATCCTTTAAGCCCCCCTGTAGTGTGGGGCTCCCCTAAAGACGGGTTTACCCACTAAAAAACCTCCTCTATTTTTTAGGAATCTAACCTGGAATTGTTTGTCACATTACGTCAGGCTAGGCCTAAATTTGGCTTACGCACGTGGGGCTCGCTCCTTTTCCAGCCGCTCGATCAAGGGATCTGGGCCACTTCGCGGTCCAGATCGGTTTTCTTTTCCAGGAGGATGCCCCGGACGAACTGTGACAAACAATCCCAGTTGCCCTCATCCTCCATAATCGTTCGGCAGACCGTGTCCACCGAAAAACACCGAGTTTTCTTGTGGCCTCCCGGCAGGGCCTTTCCCAACGCGAACAGCGGAAGAAGGTGTGTTCCGCTTCATCGGGATAGCCCGGGCACTCTGGAGCTGTCGCGCTTGTAGTGACAGTGTAAGCGCTAATGTTGCTTGTGCTGTGCTGCGGTACACTCAAGACTGGATATATTGGGCGATATGTCTGGAGCTATCTAGCTTGTAGTGACAGTGTAAGCGCTAATGTTGCTTGTGCTGTGCTGCGGTACAGTCAACACTGGTGATATTGGGCGATATGTCTGGAGCTGTCGCGCTTGTAGTGACAGTGTAAGCGCTAATGTTGCTGGTGCTGTGCTGCGGTACAGTCAAGACTGGTGATGTTGGGCGATATGTCTGGAGCTGCCGCGCTTGTAGTGACAGTGTACGCGCTAATGTTGCTGGTGCTGTGCTGCGGTACAGTCAAGACTGGTGATGTTGGGCGATATGTCTGGAGCTGCCGCGCTTGTAGTGACAGTGTACGCGCTAATGTTGCTGGTGCTGTGCTGCGGTACAGTCAAGACTGGTGATGTTGGGCGATATGTCTGGAGCTGTCGCGCTTGTAGTGACAGTGTAAGCGCTAATGTTGCTGGTGCTGTGCTGCGGTACAGTCAAGACTGGTGATGTTGGGCGATATGTCTGGAGCTGTCGCGCTTGTAGTGACAGCGTACGCGCTAATATCACTGATGATATCCTGTGCTGGGATACAGTCAAAACCAAGGATAGCCTGTAGGGCGATATATCTGGAGTTTTTGGATTTGTAGCGACAGTGTATGCCTAATTTTGCTGCGATGAGTCGTAAGGTCCAGTGATATCGTATACAACCTGGACAATTACTGCAGCTATAATGTAGTGTAGTCTATTATATCGTTATCCACATTCATTTGGACTCATTACTTTGGAATGTTACATATAAAAATTGATATTAGGTTACTTAGTTCATTTGACTTTACTGCATACATTTTCTTTTTATAACACATCATTTCATGAAGAAAGCTATATGCCTATATGTTATACGTCACCCAAGACAAATCTTAGTTATATTAAGTAATTCAATTAGGTTGTATTATTTTTTTTCTACCTGCTATGTTCTAAGGTGGGATCCATTTAAGTACAATAAAATATGTCTCACTATGGAACAACAAACTACAAATTCACAAGTATGAATTTTGTATCAGGTTACTTACTGATGGGTTCTGGTGAAACTTGACGAATTTTGTCAAACATTTTGTAGTTTTGGACGATCAAACATGACATCACTAACAATCGACATTCATAAACATATAAGACACTACTTATAACTTAATTTGGTACTAGAAACGTCAGTTTTAATGCTAAATATCCTGCAATATTAGGGCCTAGATATCTTCCTGCCATAAGCAATCACAGTTTGGGTAAAATGTGACCTGTTTCTCTTTTACGTCACTTCCAGAAGCTCACAGACTTACATATTTAATATCAGTACATCTCTAGAAACAGTTATCATCTTTGGAATTTACGTAAATCGTTTTCAACTACCAACAAAATCGAATAATTAAATTCGACAATAAATACAACATATTAAAAAAAAAGTTCAAGTGGTATCACATAAGCAATAATGGCTTGTGTAGTGACGAGTACTACTTACACATAAAACTGTTGTGCATATTTAACGATAGTATAGTTAATCGAGTTATTAAAACTCATTAACATATAATTAAGAATATAATTTTATGCATAAGATAAAGTTTAGGAATGAGAACTTGGACATAGCAGAGGAATACAGGAATTAAAGTATACATATTAAGTGGACATAATTAAAATAAAGTTTGAAGAAAATCAATAGTATAAATGTTTTTAATCCACAATAATTGGCTTAAGATACGTAAACGGTTAAGCACAAATTCGACAAAATTAAACCAAGCTTAACAAGTTTTAAAAACTAATATCTAAAGTTTAAAAACCAAGCGAATTCCGCGGAAGACCACTAAAGACTAAATTTTGTAAAAATTTTATTTGTGTACAGTGCTCAATAAGTCCAGTGCCAAGTTTCACGCGTTATGTTGAGGGGTCGCTACAATTACCAATCATAACTGATTCAAAATCATTTTTATTTTCATGTTGCAATAACTAAAAGGTTTTTTTTGACAAAGAAATATTTTACTAAACATTTTCTGGCTTTTAAAATCTTTATGGTATTAAAAAAACAAATGAATGACAATGCTATAATTATTTCATTGCAGCATACTCTTAAATAACTATGCGTAGCAGTTGACTATTAAAATAATGTAACGAGAAAAAATGGGAAGAAATTATTATGGAAAAACCAAACACCTGAATATTTTCACGAAGGGAATACTTGTGTAAAATAAACAATGTTACTGCTTTAAACATTATACGCTCAGTACCGGGAAAGAGAGTATTCTTTGTTATAACCATGTACTTTACAGGTATAAAAGGAGTATATGAAAACAGAGCTTATGTGTAGCGTCATACAGAGAAGCTGTTGCAAGTGTTGTGAAGATGAGATCTTTCTCCACGTATTTTAAAAGTAAATGATAATAGCAGTGGAGCATTTACCTAACTCTGTGTATAAAATAAAATACCGTTGTTTTACAAAATTAATATATTTTTACTTTGTAACGCTTTATGCCATTTCAATATTAAACACACTTGATTAATTTTTTAGTTTTATCTTTTTATTATTAAAATATTTTTTTATATTGACCTTTAAAAATTTGGTACTGTATTTATTCTTGTACCAAAGAAGAAGAGTATTTGAAAATAGGAATAACTTTGCAGTGCAAAGAATCCTTTGTATGAATCAAAATGTTTTTGCTTTTGACTCGACACATTCTTAAAATATTCGATTTTTCTTATGAAAGTGAAAATGCGCGGCTGTCAAAGGAGGCAATGTTCTCGGTGTGTTCACAATACGTCAAGTACGTGGAGGGCCTGCCGATGCTTGAATCTCTGCTACGCCACTCGAATTCCCTCGGTATTAATGATAAAAAAAACTTATTTTACCTGTCTTGGCTTCAAATACTATTTTCTTATGCTAATGTTATGTTAATTTAATATTAATATTAATTTGTTATTATGATTGGTTAAGTTAAAAACTTAAACTGCCTTTAGATCCAAACATCCTGTCGTTTCAAATCTGGCTTATTATTATTAAATACTATAGAGTTATTGTTAAAAATTTAAATTAATCATTATTATAATTATTTTGTACTTGAAAACAAAAAGGTGTTGTTTTTCATTTCTTAGAATAGAATATATATTCTATTTTTCTGAAAGACAATACATGTAATACAAACAGAAATTCAGACAATATTTATCTACTACATACGTATAATAATACATAGTGTCTTATTTTCCAGGAACAATAATTTCTGTTTTAAACTAAATAGTGTACTTAATATTAAATACAATAGATTTAAGTTACACGCATGTACAAAAAAGCAAACATAATAATATTTTTCTTTTACCTTGTCCGGCAGAAAAATTTAGGGCCTCAAAAGGCAAAGCCTGTGGAGAGGTTCCTTAAACTTGTATTTGCAACTTGTTTCAAATATAAATTAGTCACTTGTATAAAAATATTTTTATCATTCTGCGTGAAATCAGCCTGTGTTTTGTTCTCTCAATAGTACCAAAAACGTTTCTTTTTTGTCCTAGGACTGGAAAATCAGTTAAAATTTATTTTTTAAGTCCTAGGGCTGAAAAGTCAGCTGTTGTCTAAGTACATTAATATTAATTTATTAATTTTAAGACGCTGAATTTAAAAATTAAAACGTTAGCATTGTTTGTAATCAAAAGGAATGTTAACACTGCAACACTGCATTGTAAATATAACCTAGAAATTACAACTTTCTAGTTAATATTTTAACGATTAAAAGTCTAATTCCGCATTATGATAAAAAAACTTTGTTCATCACTCGGAGAAAAATTGTCTTTTTGGTGCCTAATCGTTTTTAAGAACTCGGCTGCTCCTCGTTTTCAAAACACGATTGCGCACCTAAATGACCTACTTTTGATGCTAGTGATGAAAACTACTCTTATCTATGCCCTAGATTGAATTATAACTAAAAAGTTATGTATCGTTTCTGTGCAAGATTTTAAATTTTTTTAGTTTATCAACAATAGGCCTATCCCCGCATGACCAACCTATCAATCATTATATTTTCAACAGGAATTATAACGTTTTAAATACTGTAGAACGGTTGGGTCCAAGGGCTCAGCAAATTTTGTATTGAAGCTATATGAATTTATGGTTTATGCCTAATAGCTCAAAACCAAACATTATAATAACATTTGATCCATTATATATGAAGTTATAATCTTAAAACAAAAATCAACAACAAAGTTAGAAGTCAATTTTTAGATATGTTTTGATAATATCTAACATTTCCTTTTTTTCTCCTAGAATCAAATTATAAATCTGCCAACAGCAAATCTGACACATTCCCACCCTCCATCTAACCATCACCCTCCCACCGATTCTTCGTGACATGTACAAATCGATTAACAAGGAGAGATTCGTCGGGTTTCTCAGTGAAGGATGAGGCGACATTTTGTCTCGGAGAGACTTCACCAGCTGCAGGGCTTGTTATACGTGTTGCCAGTTACTGTTTGAGTGATTATAAATCGTTACTTTCTTGTCATTTGAAACCGTATTGTTCCAGAGACTTTTCATATATTCCATAATGAATTTTCATTAGTGTATGGAATGATTTGTTAATAATTTATATTATGATTTTTATCCTCCTGAATCCTGGTGTGCTTTTAAAAGGACAGTAATATTTAAGTAACAAAGTCCTGAGTAATTAATCACAAGTGTTGTGCTCTTTACCTGGTGACCTTTTAAAAGGACATCTATTCCGTAGTTGTTGAGACCTGAGACCAGGTAAAACAGTTAGACCTGATGTCCTTTTAAAAGGACAATTGGGAAAAATAGTCATAATTATAACTCGGAGAAATTTTGTGGTGTAAGGTTGGTAGTAATACTATTACTTGGTAATACTTGGTGATGTTTAAGTACTTGTCCTAATAAAAGGACATCAGGGAGTGCGGCATGGATGCAGGGATCGGACTCTGCATTGCCACGGTGCGACCCCCAGCACGTCCGGCACCTTGTGTGTATCGGTGCTGGGCAAACGGAGGTTCGGGCCCCAGAGTCCTGGGGTAGGGGTGTCTTATCTCCTACGGGGGGTAGACCTCCGAGGGTGTACCCGCTCTCGGCCGATGAAGGGCCGCCCCTTGCCGCACGATGCGCTGGTGACATGAAAGCATGGATTTTATCAACCGAAACACGAAGAACGTAAAGGAGAATGAGCAAGCCGCTTTTAGGCGAAGCTCTATTGTGCAGAGGTCTCCGACCTCGAAGACTGGGACGCCGACAGGGGGAATTAAAACCTCCCCCCCACCGGCACCGTTCAAGACGGTAAGTGACGCCGGATCGCCGTCCGAGCCTGAAAAGGAGAAAGTGGATGTCAATCTAGCGATGAAGGTGACCGAGGCAGAAACCTCAAAAGCCAGGCTCGATGGAATACCTCCCAGGAAGAGCCCTCTTCGTGCGGCATTCGAGCTGCAAATGCTTCGGCAGCAGCAGGACGACGCCCACGAGGAGGAAGACTCATGTCTGAAGAAGATGAAAGCTCTTTTGAAGGAGATGGCCAAGGCCCTCTTAATTCAAAAGAACGTAAACAAGGCCATAAAAGAGGGGATTCCGAAACTCGAAGATTCTCTAGACGAAATCGAGGAATGCCGGAAAATCAGGCTAAAGGCAGTGAAACAGGAGCGCGATGTCACGAACCGAGTCATCTCTGCTTCGCCTCAAGCTCATCTGGCTGAGTCCCAGACTCAAGCCAGAAAGCGAAAGAAGAGGCAGAGCGGTTCATCATCGGGAAGCCCTGAGCTCGGGGAGTTGGACTTGGTGCCGAGGCCGGTTTTTGTCACTGCATCATCGCAGACATCTCCTGTCCCGGCTGCTCATTCCATCCCGGGCGCTGTCGTTGTTCCAGTGGCTACTCCTGCAGAGGTTCCTGCTCCGGCGGCTAATCCTGCCTTGGCAGAAAACTCTGCCTCGACACCTTTGGGGGGCTGGAAGACGCGCCTGTCTAAGAAAGAAAGGAGGAGGCAGAAGCAAGCGGAGGCAGCTTCGAAAAGTGCGTCGAGGGTGGAGCGGACGCAAGTCTCAAACCCGGTTGGGGAGGCCTCTGGCAAGTCTGTCAGAAAGCCTAAACAACCCAGGCCTAAGAAGCCCAGGAAGGAGGCAATCTTGATTAAGCCCTTAGGGGGGCGATCTTTTTGCCGATGTTCTGGGTCAGATTAGATCGCAAGCCAAACCGGAAGAGACCGACACCGTTATCAAGTCTATTCGGCGAACCCAGAACGGGGATGTCCTCCTCGAACTGGGGAAGTCGAGTGACAAGATCGGTTTTGCCGCTTCCCTCAAGACTGCACTTGGGGACAAAGGCTCCATCAAGGCCCTAGAACCGAAGTGTTCGGTCGAGATTCGGGACCTTGATGCCCTCTCCACCGAAGACGAGGTGACCCGTGCGATCCAGGTGGCACTCCCGGAGATACCGGCTGATGGAGTGAGGGTAAGGCTGACAAAGCCTAACCGAAGTCAACTCCGGATGGCTGTTGCTGAGATGGGCGAAAAGCACGCCAATAAGCTGCTTAGCCTTCAGCACCTCAGAGTCGGTTGGGTCAGTTGCAGGCTCAAACGGAGGGTGGTAGTTTCGAGATGCTTTCGTTGCCTCGGTTTCGGCCACTCCTCCCGAAACTGTAAAGGGCCCGACAGGAGTGCCAACTGCTTCCAGTGTGGAAGCCAGGGCCACAAACGCAAGGAATGTTCCTCGAGCCCCTCCTGCTTCCTCTGCAAGGATTCAGGCTCCAGTGCCCTCGGTCACTTACCCGGGTCTGGTCAGTGCGGTGCCTTCAGAACCGCACTTGAACAGGCAAAAGGCAGCGGCCGGTAATTCGCATCCTCCAGGCCAATCTTCATAGATCCTGGGGAGCTGATAACCTTCTAGATCGGCTCGCCCGAGAACTTGGTGCTGACGCGCTCCTTATCAGCGAACAGTATCGGGACAGAGACCCAAACACTTGGATCTCCGACAGCCTCGGTACTGCTGCACTTTGGGCGCGTAATACGCGGGATGTCTTGGTGCGGAGTCATGGTCGCGGCCGAGGATTTGCCTGGGTTAGGTGTAGGGACGTGACAATCTTCAGTTGCTACCTCACCCCCAACGAGGCCGTCCAGGACTTCCGCGACAAGATAGATAGCCTAGAGGAGTGCGTTCTTTGCACCACCGGGCATGTCGTCGTTGGTGGCGATTTCAACGCCAGGGCCGTCGAGTGGGGAATGCCCTCTACCAGCTCCCGGGGGAAATACATCCTGGATTTCATCGCCAGGGCTGGTCTTGTCGTCCTCAACCAGGGCGACACACCTACTTTTCGGCGCCCCGGGCAGAGAGGCACGATCCCTGACGTCACCTTTGCGTCTGAGTCGCTCCTTCCGAGGATCTCTGGCTGGAGGGTTGTGGAGGACTACACGGGTAGCGACCACCAATACATCGTGTTTGATCTGCATGATCAGGAAAATCGTCGAGTTTCCGCATCTCGGGAAGGGCCACGCCGGTGGAACACCAACAAACTGGACGTGGTTAAGTTCACCGAAGTCATCTCTCGGGGAGCGCAGGGGAATCCTGGTGAGGCTGGGGCCGAGGCACTAGTAACATCCACGATGGAACTGATCGTCTCGGCCTGCGACCAGTCTATGCCGCGAAGGAAACCCCGACGCGACAAACAACCCGTTTACTGGTGGACTGAAGAGATTGCGGAACTCAGAAGAACATGTTTAAGAACTAGACGAGCCGCCACTAGAGCGAGAATTCCCGCAGACAGAGTTCGTAAGTCGGAGGCCTATAAAGCTGCGAGAAAATCCCTCCGCCAGGCGATCAACAGGAGCAAGGCGAATAGCTGGAGGAGACTTCGTGACGACGTTGACTCCGACCCGTGGGGCCTGGGTTACAAACTTGTAACGCAGAAACTCGGCGCCCGCTCTCCACCTTCCATCATGGAGGGCGCCACCATGGGGAGGATCGTCGCTGCGTTGTTTCCTGAACATCCTCAGCGACCGCCGGTTGACTTCAGACGGGTAGAGGACGTTCCACTCTTCACTTTCGAGGAGCTGGAAACCTCCGTTCTCTCCCTGAAGAGCAACAAGGCTCCTGGCCCGGACGGGATTCCCAGTGAGGCTTTAAAGAAAGTATTTTCAATCAACGCTGACTTGTTGTTGAGAATGTACAATGCCTGTTTGGTAGAAGGGGTGTTTCCGGCTCCCTGGAAAACAGCCAGGCTTGTACTGATCAGCAAGGGCAAAGGTGATCCCGAGCTGCCGTCGTCCCACAGGCCTCTCTGCATGTTGGACACGGCTGGGAAGCTGTTCGAGAAGCTGATCCGTTCCCGCCTGACTTCTGCCGTGGAAGCTGCCGGGGACTTATGCCCCCGTCAGTACGGCTTCAGAAAGGGACGGTCAACGATCGACGCTGTCACCGAAGTTCAGAGAGCTGTGGAGAGAGCCGAGAGCCACAACCATTTCTCCCGCCGAGTAGTGCTTCTTGTTACGCTTGATGTCAAGAATGCCTTCAACTCGGCAAGGTGGGTCGATATGTTGGATGCGCTTCGCAACACCTTTCGTATTCCTGCATATCTGTTGCGGCTCATCGAGGATTATCTACGCTCTCGAAGCCTGATTTATGACACGAGGGACGGAACGCGGACGATGGAAGTCACTTCTGGTGCCGCACAAGGTTCAATACTCGGCCCGGATCTCTGGAACGTTGCCTATGACAGCCTCCTGAGGTCCGAGATGCCTGAGGAAACCACTTTGGTTGGGTACGCCGATGACGTTGCAGCTCTCATTGCTGCACGCAACGTTGAGCTGGCCCAACTGAAGTTGAACCGAGTTATGCGGGTGGTCAACAACTGGATGTCCGATCACGGTCTCTCGCTTGCTCTCAGTAAGACGGAGATTGTGATCCTCACGAAGAAGAGGATCGACACCGTCGTCCCACTCCGAGTGGGAAGGGAGGTGGTCACATCAACTCGTGCCGCCAAATACCTCGGGGTTATGGTGGACACCAAGTTAAGCTGGAGGGATCAGATCTTTCGTACGGCGGACAAGGCCGCTAAGGTAGTCACTTACCTTAGTAGGCTGATGGCCAATGTCGGGGGTCCCCGATCCAGCAGAAGACGTCTGTTGATGTCCGCGGTCCAGTCCGTGCTCCTTTACGGGGCAGAGGTGTGGGCAGGCGCTCTAGAGAAGGAGTGCTACAGGTTGCGACTCGCCCGGGTTCAGCGTCAAGCTGCGCTCCGGGTGTGTTCCGCCTACCGGACAGTGTCCGAGCCTGCCGTCCTGGTGGTCGCCGGAGTCATCCCGGTCAAGCTCTTGGCAGGGGAGAGGAAAGCGATTTACCAGAGACAAGGCGAGATCGGCAAGGACACGGCAAGAACCGAAGAGCGCTCCCGAACCTTCCAGCAGTGGCAACACAGCTGGGAGCACGACACCCGAGGACGATGGACTGCGCGACTCATCGAGCAGGTCCAACCATGGGTGGAAAGGCGGCATGGCGAGGTGGACTACTACCTCACGCAGTTCCTGACAGGTCACGGCTACTTCAAGTCGTACCTGAACCGGATGGGCAAGACCGGTTCACCGGATTGCATCTACTGCCCGGGCGTTCCCGATGACGCGGAGCACACCTTCTTCCGCTGTTCGCGTTGGGAAAGGCCCCGCCTGGAGGCCACAAGAAAACTCGGTGTTTTTTCGGTGGACACGGTCTGCCAAAAGATTATGGAGGATGAGGGCAACTGGGATTGTTTGTCACAGTTCGTCCGGGGTATCCTCCTGGAAAAGAAAACCGATTTGGACCACGAAGTGGCCCAGATCCCTTGACCGAACAGCTGGATAAGGAGCGAGCCCCATGGGCGTAAGCCAAATTTAGGCCTAGCCTGACGTAATGTGATAAACAATTCCAGGTTAGAATCCTAAAGAGTAGAGGAGGTTTTTTAGTGGGTAAACCCGTTTTTTAGGGGAGTCCCACACTACAGGCTGGCCACCTGTGTGCGTAATGCATTTTCCCTGCCTCTCCCTCAAAAAAAAAAAAGGTCAAAATAGTTAGAATATATTTTGTCCCTGTGGTTTGGCAATGTAACAGGGATTTGCATGTAAATGCTGAAGCTAAATGCATCGGTGGAAGCAGAGGGCTTAGGACTGCGGTGCACCATAGTCCGCGCTGTATGTACTCCACGCTATCCCACATAAGTAGTTTGCGAATAAGTTGTTCACAGTGCTAACCGAATCGTGGAATTAATAGTGATTTATCTTGCAGTCTCTATTCTGCACCGAGGAGTTATTATTATTGATAAAGTATTGATTTGTATTTGCTATCATTTGAAATTTTCAACAAAAATTACCTATTAAAGATATTACGCTGTATCGAGATGTTAGTAATTTAGCACTTGTATGTATGGACTTGTATGTTATTCAACTATAACTATTATATATATTGTCATACCTTATGATATACAAGCCAAAACTGCAGATCAGATGGGAGTTTTGTAATTTATTGTGTTATTGTATGCTAAGCCGAAGATTGTGTGCAGTTCGCTACATCGGAAATCTCACTGTCAAAGCTAGTCGTCAATCAAACCACGATTGTCTGGCAGCCTTTACTGTCGATCTGACAGTCTCATGAGCCTCGCAATATCGTCTCACTTACTCGATTCATCACAGCTGTATCTATTGGGTTACGTCATGTTAACTTCAACGAATTAGTGGTACTTCCTCCCTTTCCCATCCCCTAGTCGTTATTCTAATTTCATATAACTTTTCCCTTATTCAAAAAGATCAAAAAGTTGAGATTTTATTGAAATTCTTGCTAAATGGTTAAGTTACACTTTCTCCAAAACGGAAAAATGACTTACTAGAGTTTTTATAAAAGAGAAAAGTGACATTTTCCCTTTGTAATTGATGTTTTAAAACTAATCAATTCATACCTCTGCAATTTAAAAAGTTGTAACGTGTTTTAAATTTCGTTTAACTAGTATACTAAGATTTCTGAAGGAATAGCATCAATCAAAATATAAAAAAAGAATACAGTGTTGATTTCCTTTGATTCATCAAACCTAATTTAAAATGCTGACAATTCCTGCGCAATTAAAAAAAAATTATATTTAGTTATTAAAGGGTTATAGTTTTACATGTGAAAATTCTGCTTCAACGTGGGATAAACTATTTTCTTAGGTGTATGTGAAAATGTTACACATTGGCTGGATAATGTGAACAGCCGAGTTCCAGGAAAGGTACGTTACCAGCCACGTGAAGCCTCTCACACGTGGATCGTGTCACCGATACGCTATAAATAAATATCACTGTCAGTTTGAGTTTTACACTACGAAGCTATTATATCAAATATTTATTCTGTCATATTACAGAAAGAGTGCTAAGTGCATTGAAATACTTCATCTTTAATCGATAAACTAGTAATAGGCTTTTATTTTTTACCAGTTTTGATCATGAATCGATAAAGAAATTACAAATTCTGTTAAAAAATACATTTCAAATGCTTTTATCATGAAAATAGTAATAGGAGATAAAATAAAAAGTAGTATGGCAAAAGAAGATTACCGGCAAAACGTATGGTAAATATTTGTGTCAATGTAGGCAAGCAATTAATTAACATGTGGCCAAGGGTAAACCAACATTAAAACCATGGGTATTCGCAATCTCACTAACCGGTGAAAAAATTACCGTACTGAAGGAAACAAGATTATTCCTACAAGTTAAGGGTCTGCAGTGCCCTCCAACATCGATTATTATTATTATAAGCTTAGGGTTGATTTTAAAACGTCCGATACACTTTTAATATTGGTTGTAATAATTCATCTTTATGTAATTTAAAGTAAATTTTAATACCTAGGGGACTGTGAAATACGAACCACCATTATCGAGTGTTGATTTCAGTGTCGAGTGTTGCTATTTCATTCCAACTAATCAGCTGCTTTACAATAATTAAGTAACTTTAAACACTTTAACAATCAAAACTCACTTATTTCATTTTTGATTCTAATCCATCAACTATAAAATTGAGTATTTTGAATAGAATAACACTGTATTATTTTTTCTTTATATTAAAATAACCCACCTCTGTTACCGGTTGACCCGGCATAGCAGTACCGCCGGGACCGGCCCACCTAAACACTTGAACTCCCACCTAGAACTTGTATCCTTGTACATGTATTTTAGATGTATACATGTATCCTTGTTTAAATGTAATTTTAGTTTTTGATTTGTGTTAGACTATTATATTTTTAGTTTTTGACATGAGTTATTTTGTAAAGAAGACATTGTACTGAGAAACGCTCGTGAATAAACAAATTTTTAGTTATTTATTTATATAATAAGACATTATCATTATATATGTTTTTAGGTACTGGCCATAATAAACAGAATCCTTCTTGAGCTTTTGTTCTTCTACGGTTTTTAGACAAATACATCGTGTGTTTCGTCAATCAGCCGACTGAAAGCTTTTTAAACGTTGAAAGGATTTGGAAATTTCGAGTTATGTATTAGAAGGAAGAGACCAACTATTATAGAAAAGTTTAGCTTTTATTTTGTATATACTACATGTATATCGAACCAGTGAAAGTTCCATACCAACTGTAAATAGGATTTAAAAAGTTTACTTTTTTCCAATGTTAATCTTTAAAAGAAATATTTTATTTAAATTTTGACATATTTGATTTAAATATATTTGAAACTCAAATAAATCCTCCTAATGTAAAAAAAACGTTTGTTTTTATACAACCATAATTTAAATCGGCCAAATAGAAGGCTCAAACTTTCCAAAAGTAAAATATACCTTACTGTTTTAAAATCAATAGATAAATAAATTTTACATTTAAATTGTTAAATCCATTTTTATCACTCGTATTTATGATTAATTGATTAAGAATCCTTGCTAATATTATAAGTGTGAAAGAGTAGATGTTTGTTATACGCTTTCACGCAAAAACTACTCTACGAATCATCATGAAACTGTGTACACATATTCTGGAAGCTACTAGAAGTAGCATAGGATACTTTTCATTCAAAAAGAATTATTTTTGACAAAAGATACAAAAAAATTGTTTATTGGTTGCTAAGAAACAAATGAAATGAAAAATTGCAAAAGGGCAAATTGTTGAGAAAAGATTCAGACATTCAGAGTTCCCGCACGTCCGTGACATATTGTAGACGCCTCCTAGAGCATTTCGTTGCTGATGGCTTTATACTGATAATATCCATAAACGGATACGAGCTACAGTATAAAAAAACCTAATCACGCTTAATCACAGTTAATCACGAACTGTAACACAATATTAAACTATATACAGTAACTCGGATATGCATAAAATATATTTTTATATCTTCCTCAATCACATTAAAATTTACCAAAAAGTTAGTGCATTCTACCTGATTATAAAGAAAAAAAGGTCCAATTTGAGAACAGCAGAACTAAACACAAAGCACAGATTGAATAATATTTAGAAATTTAACAAAGCAACGAAAAATGTAGTGTAAACAAAAACGACACAGGGTTTTCAGATACACCGGGTAAACTGTAAACTCTAAAGGAGCGTGGTGTTGTGTTTGATGGGCGAGGAGGGCAACGTGTTTAAATATAATATTTAATGTAATATTTATTACATTATCAATTTAAGAAATTGTAGTAGTTATTTGTTCAATAGAAAATATTATAAAATTTAAACGTAATAAAATTATATTTTGTTTGGAATATTAAAATATTTTACTTAACTTTAAAAATAACGGGTTTTAAATAAATATAAATGTAGAGTATTTTATTTAGGCTAAATTGTTTCTTAATTTTTAAATTTGTATTAACATTTTTAACGTAAGTTTTGTACACTCTTGACATAATATTAGTTCTATCAGTATAAATATTTTCTATGACGTGTATTGAAATAATGATAAAACAAAGACTAATGCTGTTGAAAAGATCAGCAAAATACGAACCGGTATTTCAACATCGGCATCTAGAATACAACTCAATTGGTGTATCAGTTCCTACCTGCAGGTTATCAATATGAACCTTACTAATTAGCATGATGTTGTTAAATTTTTTATCTTCTTTATAAGGTTTTATTGAATTTAATTATATCTTTATTCACTTTTTATTATTTCCCTGCTGAGATAATTTTCATAATTATAGTAACATTTGTTTTGTGATATTATTTTTCCACCCTCTGACTTTTGTAAAATGTTTTGTACCAGAGATGCCCACAGGTCGAAATTTGATCAAGATATCAGTTGATCTACTCCGACCGGCCAAATGGTTAATTAAAATTTTTTTAACTCTAACATTTGTTCTTTCTGATTTGCTCCATTCTGTTGTTACAATGGCTGTCTAACTATTCAATCAATAACTCTTATTCCATAAAATAAACGTTGAAACATTGAAAGCCTGTAGAGCGCAGCCCAGGGGGCCGATGTGAGTTACAATGTGTGAGTTCCTGCTCATCTACAGGACCTTTCCCACGGTATGCACAAATGAGAAAAAACTAGGAAAAATCACGCTTGAAGATTAACATTTTAAGTTGAATATTATTATTTTTAATTTTATTTTAAATAATTCATATGGATAGCTTATAGTTTACTGGGTATATTACAAATATAATATCTTGTGGTATTGATAGTAGAACATAAGATGAACACAAAGACAACACAGAGGTTTAAGTTGGTAGGAGGCAAAGGTGGATAAATGGGCCCCTGCTGGTAATATGGGCCCCTACTATATTTGAAAATGTATTCAACACACTCTAGTGTCGAACCATAAAACTAATAGAACTGGTTCCCAGAGACGACCGTAGGTAGTGCTGGTGAAGTAGCTGTAAAGATTTATGAGTGGTGACAGAGTGAATTTTTTCCATGCGACAAAAAGTTTGAAAGGTGAATGTTTAACTAAATATTATCCTTGTTTAGGTATTAATTATAGTGTTACTATGGTTATCAAGTTATTAGGCCCATTGTAAGGAATAAGTTTCATATTAAACATCGTCGGTTCCAAATTCACTTATGCATCCGATAAAAAGGATTCTTCCAAGATGGTGAGGGTGGATATATGGGCCCCGTTCACTGCTGGTATTATGGGCCCCATAAAAACTATTCAGATTTTATGCCTTAACAAGTCGCATGGTATTTTATGTTTCTCAAAGAAATCTTGTACCCTCTAAAAAACCTAAACGACAGTCTTGGGACAGAGAAAAAATGGCTAATGCTATTAAAGCAATAAGAGAAAATAAAATAATCCTGAAGAAAGCTGTCAATTTTTTTTCTGTACCCCGTTCAACCTTGCAAAGTCTCTCGCGACTGGATAAACCGATCGAAGGCATCATCAATTTGAAGTTGGGGGGTCCTACTGTCTTGCCAAAACGACATGAGGAAAAACTTGTTAAGTATTTTCTTATTATGGAAGCAAAAAGTGCGATTTTGATGAAGGAGAGTCAGTCGAAGGAAGTGACGTTGGAGTTGTTAAACCTGATGACGAGGATGCTGTATGTCTGTTTTGTGAGAGAGTATTTTCTAAAGACACAAATTGTGAGCTCTGGGTACAGTGCATGGTGTGCAAAATGTGGGCCCACAACGAGTCTGTGCTGGATGTGAAAGGGATGTTTACATCTCTCACTTTTGTCAGTAGTCTATTAAATTTTTTTGTGGTAATAACTCTGTAAAACTCATATTATATCTTGGTGAAAATGTTAAATGTGTGTTTTTTTCATTCTGTATTCATAAAAATGTAAATAAACGTATATTGATGAATATTTTTATTTTTTTCTAATAAAAAACCCAGGGGCCCATATTACCAGCACTGAAATCCAATTTAAAAAAATGCAGACTTTCGGCTTTTTAAAAAATTTTTAATTTTTATATTTTAAAAATGAATAAAAACCTGTAATGACTTATCAAAAACATTCCAGAGCAACATTTAGCATTGGTTTTGGGTGATTATATTGCACTTAACATTTTTTATATACAAAAAATAAAATGGGGGCCCATATATCCACCTTTGCCTCTATATTTTTTATCACTTCAAACAAACAGCATAATGTGCAAAAGTGTAAAATAAATTAATAATATAACCAAGACTTGATGTTTGGTTTATTGCTAGTTTTTAATGTATTTTAAATGTAACCTTTCATTTATTCATTAAAATGTCCTCAATCATTGATATACTCAAAACCCTCCTCATCAAAATGATAAATGTAGTACAGTATATGTTTTTACACTCTATTTGTGTTTATTATCATCGAATCATTGTATGATATTATATTTCTGATGTGCAGTAAATCATTTGACGACGTATTCATAACTTGAGTCGACTCTGCGGCTGGATTTATCGTTGTCACAATAACCAACGGTGTCAGATCATTGGGGTCGCCCATTGTTGGCTTTACTGTCATACAAAACTGACAATGGATTCGAGTCAATTCAGCTTCACTTTGAATTTGTTGACAAGTCCTGTCAAATCCCATTGGAGTAAACATTTAATTAATTCAAACTACTTATATTTCTTGTTTGAAGTTAGTGAGTTAAAGAGTTTAAAAACTCCTATAACTCTTTTACAATGACAATGAGTAAAAATAAAAGATAAAAGTCTTTTATTTTTACATAGATATGGTTTTGTTTAGTTTTTAAATCATTGAAGATTTCTTCTTGACTTCTTATAAGATGGTAAATGTCAATCCAGAGTTGTTTACGTATCAACGAACGTATACTGAACAGCAATGTATCCACTGTTGGTCTATAGCCAAGTCGTATGTTGGCTAATGGACCACGCTTTTGATGTATGTCCGAATCATCTTCCTCTAAATGTTTGTATTCTCAGTTGCTACGCAATATTAGTTATCATTTACTCTAAAGAGTAAGGTATATTTCTAAGTATGTATGCACACTAATCTCGAAAATGCTCTACCGATATTCTGCTAACTTTGTAAATAGCTTAGTTTTGGGGGAAAATATCATAAAAGGTATCCCAGAACTCTCTCTCATCCTTTTGTATATTTGTTCCTTGCATCGAGACAAACATATTTTCCAGCATAACCATGGATCTCCGGTACCTATTTTTCTGTCTGTATGTAATTTCGGCTTAACAAATGAGATCTTTAAAACAACTTGAGGTATTGAGTTGAAATTTGGCATAACAATTACGTACGTTAAGACCGTTTTATGTATTAATTTTGTCATTTCCACCTCTTTCTCGTCATTTTTTTTTTTTTTTTTTTTTTTTTTTTTTTTTTTTTTTTTTTTTAGAGTTAAATGTCTATAAATGTGATTTATTATGAAAAATGTATAAAACATTTGTAATGGTTAAATTTAATTGGCTATTCAGAAAGACTAATTATTAAAACATCCCAAGTAACCATAAATAACGATGATATTGAGATTTTCTATAGGAAAATTCGTATTTTTAGTAATTTCCGAATAAAAAGGTATTTTCACTTAGAAAAAGCTCAATTTGTTGTTTGAGTTACTTTAAAAGAGAAATAGTTGAACTTGTTTACAAATTAGTTACAGCGGTTTTTTTTACCCTTATTAATATTCGCCCGCCCCTTGATATCATCAAACAAATAATAAAAAATCAAGTTTTGTAGCAGAGCATACCAGTAAAATTTAAAATACTATAAGTAGATTTACTGTATTTGGAAACAAAAATATTAGCAAATAAAAGTTTGAAAATTCGAAACAATTAGCAAGGGTGAACTTAATGGGACAGATAGATACTGTAGTAACAACCCTTATTTATGGCCAGACGGACAACATCTCTGAGAATACATTTGCAAATACATCTTTCGAACTGTTACTGTAACTCTATCGAGTGTATAATATAGACAACTATTCAAGTTTCATTATTTTAACCTTACTATGATTCTTTGTTCAAAGTTCGTTGTTAGTGATCGTGAGTTAATGTTTAACAATAAAATTAATTCATTTCAAAAAGAAGTGAGGGTCGAAAACAAGTGTTATTGATCCAGTGTGATAAAGTAGTATTGCGTTTTTAAGTGCTTAAGTATTTACTGTAATTATTTTTTATTTTTAAAATGGCACAATTAACATACTGTATAATGTTTCACCACACATTTATATAATATTGCTATCTAGGAACATTATAGATATCTCAAAGTAAATCGTTATCTGTTTTGTATTTAATTTATACAAATTTAATTAATTTATTATTTCGTTATCTGTTTTGTATTTAGTTTCACACTGTAAAATTGTGTCTGTACTGTATTTGTGTTGTACTGTAAATTTGGTTAAATATTTAAGTTTTTAAATAACTGTACAAAGTTAGAACCTGAGGCACAAATTTACAGCAAAGACACCTATTTTATTTTACTTTTTAGTAAAAAGTATTTATTTTATTATTAAAAAATACAACAATTAATATATTCTTACACATTTCAATATAACATTTTAATATGTTCTTATTACCTCATTTATACCGTAATACTTTATTCAGTAATTTGGTACTAAAAATGGTCAATAATTTAATATCTAAACTGAGACAATTCTAACTGAACATAGGGGAGAGAAATAAGGGATTAAAAGAACAATTATTACTAAGAACTGGCTGATTAAGGGAGCTCTCGGAAAACCAAAAGAAGTAAATGTTATTTCCTTTTTAACTCGGCTTAATAAGTTTCATAAAGGTTTCTAGTGTTTTCCAAATATTTACTATAAAACTTTTGCATTTAAAATCTTTATTATTCCTAAATCTAGCGTTTACAAACTTTAAACTGTGTGAGTGCATTTGTTATATAAATTTAAAAAATGCAATAGTTTTTCTGACAGACGTGAAACGCAAATGTTTATTATATTTCATTTTTTAATAGACTCCAAATGCATATAATTCAAGTTTTCCTTGAATTATAATATAATATAGTTGTCATCACTGTTTTCCAGAAACGTAGACATGAATTTAACTTAATAATTTAACTAACAGTCGTTGTTTTTCTTCATTTTCATACAATCACTTTAATTTAGTTTATTGTTATTTTGCTATAAATGTATAGTGGAAAAGATTATTTCTGTTGTATTTGACGTCATGACAGAAATATTTTACCTATCAGTACCCTAGGTAAATTATATGTTCGGGTAACAAATATTCGTTGACGTTTTAAAATCAAATAATAAAAATTCATATTATTATTTAAAATAAATTAATATATAAAAAAAATTGACTCGTAAAAATTTTAAAACTCCATACATTTTTAAAGAAATTGGAAGATCTCAATTGAACAATAATACTAATAACTAAACAAAAATTGGCAGGACAGTATAAGACTTTTTTCACAATTTACATCTAAGTTAATGGGCTGAAAATGATAACTTTTACTGAGAGTAAACGAAAAAACATTTTGACAAGCATTTAACAACCGACCGCTTTTACAACGAAAAACAACAATGGAAATGTTTTGTAAAGCTTATCACAACACGCTTGGTAGCGCAACGTCCTCCCTCAAAAACATTTGCAACTCTCCCCGTTAAAAATTGATGACAATTAAAATATTACGAAACGTTCATTTTTATTTTACTTATTATGATATTAATAATTTACCTCCGTCTTTAGTTCCAACTTGTAGTATTTGCAGCTACATATGTTTCGGCAATTCTGTCATTATCAAGCTGTACAGGAACAATAAATTAATCCACTTCAAGAGCTTCTATATGTATTCGTTCATATATAGCTGCAAAAACTACAAGTTGGAACTGCAGACGGAGGTAAATTATTGATCTGTCAAATCGCAGTTCCGGGGCTAACACTATGAATTTTAATTTATTTTACTGTTACATGACAAAGTTTATATAAACCCCTTAGTTTATATTACATGGTTTTATACCTTTATGCTTAGATTTTTTTAATAGGTTAGTATAAAAAACGAGCACTGTAGTTAATAAAAGGTTTAAAAGTACAATAACATTATTAATATTTTTAGTTTGGTACCGGAAGTTTTATTTTTAGAGCCTAAGGTAAAAATAACTGTACTTTTAGTTTTAGGTCCGATGCCTAAGACGAGCTTTTGTGGTGATTAATTACTCCTATATAAATCATCGATAAAAGGTATAATATTTTGCATCTCACTGCCTACTTTATTTAACTTCATTTCACACCTATTTTTTAGAAAATATTAGGCCTACTAAAAATAAACTGGTTCTTAATAATTCACACAAGTTAAACTTCTCACAAGCTAATTTGTTGTTACTTTTGTGTTTTTGTTTGGTTGCACTGATTCAACCTTTGATGGGGGAGACCGGTGCTAAAAGTCACACGGGTTGGTTGTCACAAAGCTTATAACTTCTGCCACAAACTATCGTTTGCGCTAGTTTTGCGTGTGCTATTTCATCCTTTAACATGGAGATAATTGATCTAGAGAGTATATCTTTGCTTTCCTATGTTTTTTTTTTTTCTAATTTAACTCTTGGTGAGTAAACTTTCTTAAGTCACTTAATTATTTTTTACCATCCTTATCTTATGAGTAACGAACATAAATTACATTTTATAACATTAGGCATATCGTGAGGTATTAAATCTGATTTCTTACCAAAACAAATTAAAAGTTTTCGGTATATGTCGATGATTGTCCAAAATGGCGGTACGGGGCAATTTGTCTCATACAGTAAGGGGTTGGTTGTCACATATTAATCAAATAGTTAATTTTCAGTTAAGTTTTCTGTTTTAGAAACAATTAAATTTATTGTAGTTTATTTTAAGTAAAATTTTTGTATAAAACTATTGTTGCTTTTGAATGTTTTGTTTGGTTTTACCCATATCAATAGTAGTGTGTTTTGGTTACTTCTGCGCCGGAAGTCGTGCCATCTGCCCGAGCAGCTGCTCGAGCAGATGGCGTCAGATGCTGGGGTGCAGATGGCGAGAGCATATGCCCTGAATTTGAAGTAGAATTGGGCATGAATTAAGAGTTAGTTGAAAACTAAAATTCAACTGTGTTAACTAAACTCTAAAAGTTGAACAAAAATTAAGAGTAAGATCAAAACTGAAATTCAACAGTTATAACTGGGGGCCTGGAAAGTATGTCAAGGTCATCCAGAGTAAGTTTTAAAAAAGCCTACCCAACTACCACCAGAAATAGTTTAAAGTTGAACTAGTTGGTGATAGTGGGATAATTCATTCGTGCCATGGGAGAGGTGTTTATTGTTTGAAAGTTGGCGATCGAATGAGAAGCGCCGCCTAGGGAGAGGGTTTATAAAATGGCAACCTTCCCCCACCACCCCTTCCCCCACTCCTTTAGACCAATAACCGGTTGCCGACTCTATGTGGTGAAACTGAATTAAACATGGCGGCCGCCATGGATAATTCTAACCTCAAACCTTAGCTCAGCTGAAGAGAATAGAGGAGCATGAAGTAGGAATTGTGGTGACAGCGCTTATATGAGGAATAGTAGGGGTAAAATAAAAAAACTTGTTGAACACAGTCGATAGGTGTAACAAGTTCAAAGTTGTTGAATTGTAACATAGAATGCAAAATGTTGTAAATAACACTATCATCAACATTAACCTGCGAAGTCTTTGAAGAGTATAATGGGTTAAAACTGTACTTCTTCCTAACTCTATTTAAATTAGTTCTACACTTTGAAATTGAAGGTTTAGAAGTACTTTGTAATATGTGTTGTGTTCGCAAAAGCTTTAATTTTAAACATTGTGCAGTCATCATAACCGATGTGTTAAGTTCAGAAGTTAAAAGAAGACTGAGATATAAAATGAAGTGTAAAAGAAATTGAAACAGAAAGCCAGAGTAGTAATTTTATAGGTTAGAATTTACGAAGGCTATTCCATGGATAATTCTAACCTCAAACCTAGTAAGTGAAGTAGTCATAACATAAAACTAACGAGAGATGATGACCGAGCGGATGCGAGGCAATGAATGTTTGTAGCGCGATAAACTACCCACCTTTATAGAGGCAATAACTCCAGCCAGATGGCGGCAGATGGCAAGCAAATGACTGGTTGACCGACTTTCACCTGAGTAGTAAGAGAAGTAGGGTTCTGTGTCTATCCCTACTCCTTGGGGTCAATGACCGACCGGAAAGGTCAATGACCTCCCCCCCCTCCCCCCCCTCTCCCCTCCCCCCCCTCCCCGAAAAAATGGAGCCCCCCCCTTCCCCCTTCCCCCACTCCTTCCCCCACTCCTCCAGGTCAATGGCCGGTCACCACCGGTTGTTGACTTTATGTGGTGAAACCAGACTAAATATGGCAGCTGCCATGGATAATTCTAACCTCAAACCTGCTGCGCATGCAACAAGTTCTCCGGATCGGAATGAGTCTATGCTATGCGCATGCGCCTAGTCCTGTATTACTCACTTTAGCGCTACTGCACATGGATAATTCTAACCTCAAACCTTGGATTTGAGTTGTTGCGCATGCGAGTAGTGGAGAATGGGGGCTTTTGGGCCAGTTCAAGGTCACCCGAGCGATGACGTCATCGATGACGTCATCGAGGTCAATGACCCCATCGATGACGTCATCGATTGCATCATCGATGACGTCATCACCAATGACGTCACTTCCTTGACGTCACACCCATGACGTCACAAAAATGACGTGCTGATGACGTCATCACCCCTTACGTCACCAAGATGACGTCATCGATGTCACAAAGGTCAAGGTCACGCTGAAACCTAAAATTTTTTGGCACTTTTGCTGTTTCTCGCACTACGCTCCGAGTTTCAGTCACAGTTACCATGACCTTGACAACTTGGAGCGAATTTGCGATGAGAAACAGCAAAAGTGCTGAGGAAACTTGAAGTTTGCAACGTGACTCTGCCTAAACCGTCATGTGACACCGCTCGGGTGACCTTGAACTGACCCAGAAGCCCCCATTCGACCATTACTGCAACCGCGATGCGCACCCTAAGACAGACACCGAGCGACTGACTGTCCGGCCCCGCGCACTCTAGGTATATGGGAAGTGGTGGGGGAAATTGTGATGACCTTGGGAAACTTGAAAATGTCAAGCCGGGTAGCACCGTTTCGGTGCTACCTTAAAGTTACATGCTAAAGTGTGATGATCTTAAGTAAAAACATAGAAATACTACAAGTTGATACCGCCCCAGAGTTAAAGTGTGGTGACATTGAGTCAAAACACTGAAATACTATAAGTTGAAATCATCCCAGAGTTAAAGTGTGGTGACCTTGAGTCAAAACACAGAAATACTACTACAAGTCGATCCCGCCCCCAGAGTTAAAGTGTGACGATCTTGAGTTAAAACACTGAAATGCTATAAGTCGAAATCATCCCAGAATTAAAGTGTGATGACCTTGAGTCAAAACACAGAAATAGTACAAGTCGATATCATCCCAGAGTTAAAGTGTACTGACCTAGATTCAAAACACAGAAATACTACAAGTTGATGTCGTTCCAAAGTAGAAGTGTGGCGACCTTGAACTACCCCAAATTGTCAGGAATTGGAGTAGCAACAGCGATGTGCACCCTTCGACGGACACCAAGCGACTGACTGTCTGGCTCTGCGCACTCTAGGTATATGGAAAGTGGTGGGGGAAATTGTGATGACCTTGGGAAGCTTGAAAATGTCAAGCCGGGTAGCACCGTTTCGGTGCTACCTTAAAGTTACATGCTAAAGTGTGATGACCTTGAGTAAAAACATAGAAATACTACAAGTTGATACCGCCCCAGAGTTAAAGTGTGGTGACATTGAGTCAAAACACTGAAATACTATAAGTTGAAATCATCCCAGAGTTAAAGTGTGGTGACCTTGAGTCAAAAACACTGAAATACTACAAGTCGATATCGTCCCAGAGTCAAAGTGTAGTGACCTACATTCAGAACTTGTAAAATTACTTACATATAGAGAGCTAGAGAACAGCGAGACGCACCGCATGGAAGCCGGAGACATACTGGCGAAGCGGTGTTGTGCAGCCTAGGGACCCAGTTGTGGTGGGGGTATAGCCAACACTTAGAGTACAAGTGTTGTGGGTGACCTTGACCCACTTAACTTACCTGACCCCCCCCCCCCCCAACAAAAAGTGCGAACCCCCCCCCCCCGACAAAAAGTGCGAACCCCCCCCCCCCGACAAAAAGTGCGAACCCCCCCCCCGACAAAAAGTGCGAACCCCCCCCCCGACAAAAAGTGCGAACCCCCCCCCCACCCCCTCCCCCACCCCTGATATCCTGGGCGTGGCAGCCCCGGTGGGGATATAAGGGGGTCCGGCCAGAGCCGGCTCGCAGTCCGCTCCCGCGCGTTGAACGTGAACGACCGGGACGGACCGCCATAGGCATCACTAAACATTGAATGGCGCCTTCAGTGTTTAGCGAAGTCTACTCTAACTTTAAGACTTGTATTAGTTGTAAGATATTGCGCTTGCGTTTGGGTATTGCGAATTGTTTTATATGAGAGTGTTTTACTTGTACCTTATGTCTCCTGTGTGTCTTTTATCCTTTGTGTCTTGTTCGTTATATGTGTTTAACATGTATGTGCTTGTTCCAGCATAGGTATTCAACAAGAAGAATACATTTCGGCAACAAGATGTTATCTATGCAAGAAGAGCTTCAGTGAAGAAAATAAAAAAGTAAGAGATCATGATCACCTCACAGGGTTATACAGAGGACCTGCTTGTAATTCATGCAATATAAATTACAAACTGCCTCAATTTATTCCTGTCGTGTTACACAATCTTAGCGGCTATGACTCCCACTTCATTATCCCAGAGTTAGGACGAGATGATGGAAAAATCGAAGTATTAGCTGAAACATTGGAGAAGTACATCAGTTTTTCAAAAACAGTTGGTAAAATTAAACTTCGCTTCGTAGACTCTTATAGATTTATGTCATCTAGTTTGAGCAAATTGTCTGAGAACCTAAGAAGAGAAGATCTAAAAGAAACCAGCAAAATTGTACCTGAAGATAAATTGGACTTAGTATTACGAAAAGGAGTTTTCCCCTATGATTATATAACTTCCACAGAAAAGTTTGAAGAAACCAGTCTACCACCGATTGAAGCCTTCAATAGCAAATTAAATGAAAGTGAAATCTCCGTTGAAGACTACAATCATGCGTGTAATGTTTGGAACCAACTAAACATTCAAACTTTAGGGGAATATTCTGATTTTTATATAAAATTGGATGTAACTCTGCTGTGCGATGTGATGGAAGAATTTCGGAACACCTGTTTCTCAGCATACGGATTGGATCCTTTACACTCGTATACATCCCCTGGATTAGCATGGCAAGCTATGCTCAAGTCAACTAACTGCCGATTGGAGCTTCTCACAGACATCGATATGGTCCTCATGATCGAATCAGGTGTACGAGGTGGTTTGACTCAAGCTGTGACAAGACATGTTAAGGCCAACAACAAGTATATCCCCAACTTCGACGAGCAACAACCATCACTCTACCTTGGATATTTTGATGCGAACAACCTCTATGGTTGGGCGATGTCAAATCCACTTCCCTACGCAGACTTCAAGTGGATTGACCCGACCACCATTGGTGACATATCACGGATTCCAAAAGATGGCCAAACAGGCTATATTTTGGACTGTGATTTTGAATATCCAGAACACCTTCACAACCATCATTACGACCTGCCTCTCCTAGCCAAGACTGAAGTTTCACCGACAGGAAGATGGCCCAAGCTGATGATGACCTTGGAGAATAAGAGTCGATATGTGGCACACTACTGGGTAGTTCAACAAGCACTTGAATTGGGCCTACGTATAGTGAAAATTCACAGAGCAATTGAATTCACCCAGTCTTGTTGGTTGAAACCATATATCGATTCCAACACTACAAGAAGAGCTGCAGCGACAACAGCATTTGAAAAGGACTTCTACAAATTAATGAACAACGCCATCTTTGGGAAGACCTTGGAGAACAAGAGAAAACACAAAATTGTAAAATTAGTAAGTGATCCTAAGAAATTGGAAAAATTAGTGCAAAAACCAAATTTCGGAACATCAATGATTATAAACGAAAATCTAGTTGCTGTCAGTATGAATAAAACAACAATAGTGATGGATCGTCCGTTATACATTGGAATGTCGATTTTGGATATAAGTAAAACTCTGATGTATGATTTCCATTACAACAAAATGGTTAAACACTATGGAAGAGACAACATTGGAGTTGCATACATGGATACCGACGCGTTTATCTACTGGATAAAGACTTTGGACATGTATGAAGATCTAAGGAGTTTCCCATACAAAGACGACTTTGACTTCTCTGACTATCCGAATTACAATGAAAAGAATAAAAAAGTAATTGGAAAATTTAAAGATGAAGCAAATGGAATACCTTTGGAGGAAATAGTTGCGCTGATGTCCAAATTATATTCCTTCAAGATGTATATGGAAAACGACATACCGACAGTGAAGAAAGCTAAAGGAGTCAAAACATCGTACTTGAAGAAACGTGTGACATTTGACCATTACAAGACCTGCTTGTTGAAGATTCTACAATGTCTGCAACGTTCAACACTATCAGAAGCTTTAAACATGAGGTCTACAGTGTCACTGAAGTTAAAAGAGCACTATCAGCTCAAGATGATAAAAGGCATATTATGCCGGATAAGATTCATACTCTTCCTTTCGGCCACTACTCTCTAAACCCTATCAACTAGTAACCTATTCTTCGTCCTTCTACAACTTCGACCTTATTCCTTTCTCCTTCCGTAAAAAAATGGGGAACACGGCAAGTCCAACGCCGTGTTCCCCATTTTTTTACACAAGTTTGGATGACCTTGACCTATATAAATGATGTGAATATTTAAGACAACATTCATTGTGATTATACATGTGATACATGAAACATTCAAACCTGCAATATGAAGAACTCGAAGCAAGAAATTGTCAACGAGCTTCATAAACCTGCAAGAAGAAAGTTTCCACGAAGAAATACAGTGATAAAAGGAATAAATGATTTATATCAAGCAGATTTAATCGAAATGATTCCTTATAGTAAACAAAATAGAGGATTTAAATACATATTGACTATTATTAATTGTTTTTCAAAAATGGCAGATGCTTTACCACTAAAAGATAAAAGTGGCAAAAGTGTTACAAAAGCAATGGAAACAGCTATACAAAGAGACAAACATACTATAAAACATTTACAAACTGATGATGGAAAAGAATATTTTAATAAGGAATTTGCAAATTTAATGAAAAAACACAACATTAACCATTACTCAACCAATTCAGAGGTAAAAGCATCAATAATTGAAAGATTCAACAGAACTTTAAAAGGTGCGATGTATAAGATGTTTTCTAACAGAGGATCGCACGTATGGATTGATATGTTACCAAAACTTATAAGCGATTACAATAACAAGTTTCATAGAACTATCGGTATGAAACCAAGCCAGGTGACTAATAAAAATGAAAAACTTGTATTAAAACGTATAAAAATGAATACTAAACCAAGAGTTGAAAAACTAAAGCCTAAAAGGTTTAATGTTGGTGATAAAGTGCGAATAAGCAAATACAAAGGTGTATTCAGTAAAAGATATCTTCCAAACTGGACAAATGAGGTATTTACTGTATTTAAGGTGCAACCTACAATACCAGAAACTTACATTTTAAAAGATAATAAAGGACAATTGCTGGAAGGAGGGTTTTATGGACATGAAATGTTAAAATCAACAGTAGGTGATGTATATTTAGTTGAAAAGGTGTTGCAACGAAAAAAGGATAAGGTTAAAGTACGATGGTTAGGATTTAATAAGACGGAAGATTCTTGGATACCTAAAAAGGATCTAATATAATGATAGAGCATCATTTTGGGTTGAACCATTACAAAGGATGGAGATAATACCGCAAAAAGACAATTTTACTATTAATAATATAGATGAACTCACAGTGGATGGTTCTCAATTCAATACTGGAAAACACGGTGTTTTGTTACCAAACACGGTGCGTTGTCTGGTTACCGGTCCTTCCAATTGTGGAAAAACAAATGTAGTATTCAATTTGATTACAAATCCTAAAGGATTACGTTTTAATAATTTATATGTATTTTCAAAGTCACTACAACAACCAAAATATCAGTTATTGGAACAAATACTCAATAATGTGCCTGAAGTTAAATATTTTAAATTCAACGCGAGCGAGAGTGTCATGCAACCGCAAGAGGCTAAACCATTCTCAGTATTCATATTTGACGATGTATCTTGTGAAAATCAAAATACAATAAGAAATTACTTCGCCATGGGTCGACATAACAACATAGATAGCATTTATATTGGTCAAACTTACAGCAAAATACCGAAACAGCTCATTAGAGACAATGCAAACATGTTAATTGTATTTAAACAGGATGAAACCAACCTAAAACACATATATTATGACCATGTAAGTGCGGATATGCCATTTGAACGATTTAAAGAGTTGTGTGGAAAGGCTTGGGCTGAAAAGTATGGGTTTTTAACAATTATGAAGGAACAACCGCTAAACAATGGTCGATACAGGATAGGATTTGATAAATTTATACTAATACACTGATCATGATGTAAAACATTCATTGTTGTACAACACGTCTTGCTACAAACATGGTTAACCAAGAAAAGTTAATAAAGGAAATAAAATCACTTAGTGATTCTATTCGAGATAAAAACAGAGCATTAAAATTAGGTATTAGCGAAAGGGAGAAATTTCTTGAATCTACTTTTAAACCTATTACTGAACCCTTGAAACAATTAAACAAAAAATTTGCTAAACCCGTTTTGGAAGGAGATGCAATTGCACCTATTACAAAGTTTGAAAGAGAAAATGTAAAATCAGAAGATTTTAGTGATGAAGACCTGGAATCCTCTACATATAGTGGTTTTACCGGTGGAGAACCTGAAAGAGAGCTAGAATCACCAGACTATAGTGGTATAAGAGAATTATATGAAGTAAAAGCTAAAAGAGGACATGAAGATGTATCAACTGCTAGTGAAGAGGAAAAAGAAGAAGAAGCAAGGGAAGGTCCGTCAAACATAAGCTTGTTGGGTGAAAACATTCATAACAAAGGACCTTTAGGAAGGAAATACATGGTAAAAATGTTACTCGGAACAATTCCTAATAAGAATTACCATAGTTATGGAGCGAGATTAACAGAAGATGGTTTAATGATAGGTAATAGCCCGTTAAACGTTGACGAACATGATAATATTGTCATTGGTGATCAAAGGTATAAGGGCACAAAAGGATTATTTGAATTATTATTTGAAAATAAGCCTTCAGTATCGTTAGTGAAAGAAAAAGACATGGAAGCATATAAAAATATTTTGGAACAGACAAATGCATATAGGAGAAAGTATTTACCTGACCAGCCTCCTTTTAGATCTAAGTCTTTAAAATATAAAGAATTTGTATCCAAGTTAATACCAACTAGAAGACAAACAATGCCGTTAACACAAAGAAAACCTGTAAAACGAAGATTTATGGCATCCACTTTGGATGTAAGTGCTCAGGAACGAAGAAAAAGAAGTAAGTCCGTTACGGGTACAGGTTTAATGAAGAAACTATATAACACAAATGTGATTTATTACAATAATATCAATAAATTGGTGGATAGAATGAAACTAATACATGAAGCTAAAGAAGCGGGTCATACTGGATTGGAAAACGAATGGGTGGCTTTAGTGGATGAACTCCGAAACCGTGGGGTAATCTCATAAAAATGCGTTACTCCCTAGAATACTATTCAGTTGCACCATGAGTGTCGACAAGTTCGGACGTTACTCCTCGGATGGGTTATATTATGCCAATAGTTTAAAAAGAAGTGCTGGTTTACCACAAACACCCGATGGAGATTATGATATAACTAATAAAAGGTTAAAAAACATAAAAGATCCCACAGATGAAAACGATGCAATAAATTTAAAAGTATTAAAAGAAAAGATATCACCAACATTAAGACTACAGAAAAACACATATGACGCAGGTAATCATAGAATTGTCAATGTTGGTAAGCCAAATCAAAACGCTGATGCAATAAACAAAGGTTATTTATCATCAGAATTAAAAAATACGTTAAAATTCAATGGAAAAACGTATACTGCTGAAAATAAACGTATATCCAACGTAGATGACCCTAAAGATGCAAAAGACAGCGTAAATAGACGCTATTTACATTCATTAATACCTGAAAAGACAAAAGATGGTTTTTCTTTTTATAAATTTGTTATTAACGATATAGGTTATCCGAAAAATGAAAATGATGCTGTAAATTTAAAATATATAAAAGATCATTGTATTACACGTGATGTAGGAGTTATTGATTGTCTAGGTAATTGTTTAGCGAATGTTAAAGATGGTTCGGCACCATCAGATGGTGCAACAGTGGGTCAAATGAAGGAAACTTTAAAGCAAGAAACATCTGGATTTGTAAAACAGGATCAAGTAGTATCACGTTCGGGTGATGTGTTTGTACAAGGAAATGAAAAGTTTATTTTACTTGAACAAAAAAATAATGTTTGGGATTGCAAAGACATGAAATTATCAAATGCGCAATTAGCTACAGATGCTCATGATGTTCCGATTTTATCACAAGTTTTACATACTAATCCAAACAATTATCATAGAAGTTGGTTGGGTACAAATAGAAGAATAATTGACATATTTCCAGGTATCGATGATTACGATTGTGTTGTAGTAAAACAATCTTTAATATTAGACAAACCAAAAGGTAGTACTTTCAATGCGAAAAATAAGAAAATAGGTAATTTGGCACAAGGAACAGATCCAAAGGATGCTGCAACTGTAGGACAAACATTACAATATGATAGTGCAAATCAAGAGTTTATTTATAATACCAAAAGATTTAAATTAATGGATGTAAATGATTATCAAAATATATTAATTGCAGATCCAAATTCATTTAGCGGATTTAGAAAATTGTCTGGTGAGGAATTTATTCATAAAAATCATGTATTTAGAAATGAAGCAGACAGATCATTAATTAGTGCAGATTTAAAATATTTTAAATGTCCCGGGAATGATGCAAATGTAACTGATGAAGACTAAGAATTTGTATAAAAACTGATATGGGTTAGAAATCGGGACTAATATTATAAAAATGGGTTACACTCTAGAATGTTATTCAGTTGCACCATGAGTGTTGACAAGTTCGGACGGTATTCATCAGATGGATTATATTACTTTAATACTTTAAAAAGAGGTGTTGGATTACCACAAACACCTGATGGAGATTATGATATTAGTAATAAACGGTTAAAAAACATTAATGATCCCACAGATGAAAATGATGCAATAAATTTAAAAGTATTAAAAAAAGAGATATTACCAACACTGAAACTAGACAAAAACACATATAACGCGGGTAATCATAGAATTTCCAACGTCGGTAAGCCAAATCAAAACGCTGATGCAATAAACAGAGGTTATTTATCATCGGAATTGAAAAATACGTTAAAATTCGATGGAAAAACGTATAATGCTGAAAATCGACGTATATCTAACGTAGCAGACCCTGTAGATGAAAAAGACAGCATAAATAGACGCTATTTACATTCTATAATACCTGAAAAGACAAAAGATGGGTTTTCTTTTTATAAATTTGTTATTAACGATATAGGTTATCCAAAGAATGAAAATGATGCTGTAAATTTAAAATACATCAAAGATCATTGTATTACACGTGATGTAGGAATTATTGATTGCTTTGGTAATTGTTTAGCGAATGTAAAAGATGGTTCTGCACCATCAGATGGTGCAACGGTGGGGCAAATAAAGGAAACTTTAAAACAAGAAACATCTGGTTTTGTGAAACAAGACCAAGTAGTAACACGACAAGGAGATGTATTTGTACAGGGAAATAAAAAGTTTACTTTACTTGAAGAAAACAATAGTGTTTGGGATGGTAAAGGAAAGTCATTGACAAATTTAGGTATTGGTGAAAAGCCTGGTGATGCTGTTACTTATGAACAGATAATACAATTAGAGCCAACTGGAAAACAATGGTGGAATTGTGATAACAAACGATTAACAAATGTTGCAGACCCTGATTATGCTGATAACGCTGTAACTGTTAATTTTCTTGTTAAAGTAATAGGTAATTTATTATTTGATATGCATAATTATATTGCAGCCGGACAACATAAACCTATTGATGAAAAAATGAGAAGTGCATGGATTAAACAAGAAATTCTTTATAAATACTTTTTTAATCATAATACACAAAAGTTTAGATCAACAGATTGGGGTACTTTTGATATTTAATTAAATAACACCATAAATTACATCATTTATGTGCAACATGTCATAGAGGTAACACATAGGTTACGCTTTTCGAATATAAAAGACAATCATGGCATTTCATTACACCAGTCCATATCGAGACACTGTAAGGAAAGGAGGTGGGATCACGTCCACAGCGGTTTCTCTATTAAGTAAAGCCTTAAATCGAATTCCAGTAGGATCTATCGTAAATAGAGCAATAGACGCTTTACCATACGAATTTCATATACCGGGAGGTTATCAGTATTGCGGACCAGGAACTAAATTGAAAAAACGACTGGAAAGAGGTGATCCAGGCATAAATAAGTTAGATCAGGCTTGTAAAGAACACGATATCGCATATTCCACGTTTACCGATTCAAAAAATAGGTCAATCGCTGATAAAAAGCTAGCGAATATAGCTTGGCAACGAGTAAAGTCTAGTGACGCTAGTATTGCGGAAAAAGCAGCAGCTTTAGCGGTAACAGCAGGTATGAAGGCTAAAACAGCGGTAGGAGGTGGAAAAAGGAGGGGTAAGAATAAAAAAGGATCAAGCAAGAGAAAACATGGTGGTAATATTAGACTAAAAAGACGTTCTCCAAGGAAAAATAATAAAAAACCGACAATATGGTCAATGGTAAAAAACGGGGCTGGTCTATACCTAAGACCGTATCGTGCATATTAAATAAAAGAAATCAATTGGTTATACCGCATAAAGCGTTGACTAATGTTGAATTATTTAAATATATTTCCTGTTTAAAAATACCATTTTTCCGCGGAGTATTTATGAAAGACAGTTTACCAAAGAAAATATGGAAAAATGAGACTGGAATCGTAAATTTGGATAATACTGAAGGGCCCGGCACCCATTGGGTGTGTTATAAGAAACTAAATAGTAATGTATATTATTTTGATAGTTTTGGAAATTTGCCACCACCTAAAGAACTTGAACATTACTTTAAATCTGCTAAAAACATATATTACAACTATAAAAGAGAACAACCTGATAATACTTCAATATGCGGCCATTTATGTTTGGAATTCCTAGCTAAAAGTATCAGTCACTATTGAGATGTCTTCCTATACGGTATCATTAACAGGAAAATCGTCCACTTTACGAAGTATCCTTTTTCCAGCGTTACGCTTGCAAAAAGGAAGATTTTGGGAGGCAGCACTGTTGGATTTTACAACTTACAACTCTATTCCCAATGTTACGGAAGGTAAAAATAACTTATTGCATTATTATAAAGGAAAAGATGCCAGTGGGAAGTTTACAGACTTGGAAGTTTGCACTCTACCCACAGGTTCTTATGAAATTGATCATATTAATGAATTTTTGCAAAATAAAATGGGAAAAGACAATATAACGCTAAAAGGTAATAACAATACAATGAAAGCTGAGCTTACTTCAAAATATTATATAGATTTCAGTAAGTCACACTCAATTGGTGATTTATTAGGATTTCCCAAAGATGGAGCAATTTTAGAACCAAATAAAACACATTCCGGTAAACAAACTGTAACAATATTAAAAGTCAATAGTATAGACATAACTTGTAATATTATACAAGGAGCTTACAGAGATGGAGCAAATACTCATATAATACATACTTTTTACCCCAGTGTACCACCTGGATTTAAAATTGTTGAAAAGCCGCAAAACCTGGTATATCTACCTTTGAACACCACTTTCATTTCAGACATCGTGTTGAACGTATTGGATCAAGACGGTAACTTGATAGATTTCCGAGAAGAGCCTATTACGGTTAGATTACATTTAAAATCAACACTTTAATATAACATCATGGGTTTAACATTTAAAAGCGAACAACCTACGGGAATCCGCATTAGTAGCTCTTCAGCTGTGGAGGAGTTAACACGCGAGAACATTCGTTTCTTAGAGAGAATTGGATTAAAAGTAACCGATAATGGATATACTGGATATAGCTCAGGGTCCAACATTCGACGAAACCCTATGGGAAAAAGAATATCACACCCACAACCCTTACACTTCATCAAAATTAAACAATAACGATGAAATTCGTATTCCCATACAAAATCAAGACATTTACACACTACCATGTGAAAGTTACTTGTATATTGAAGGAAAAGTTACTAAAAAGGACGGTACTACTACTGGTACAACAGTTCCATTTATAAATAATCCCATGGCTTTCCTGTTTGATGAAATTAGATATGAAATATCAGGTGTAACAGTTGATTCTACTAAAAAAGTAGGTATTGCAACAACTTTAAAGGGATTAACATCTATATCACCTAATGAAACCAATTTAATACAACCTGCAGGATGGGTTTTACCTGCAAAAGACACAATCACTCCAGATACAAATGGAAATTTTGATTTTCATATTCCGTTACGTTTGTTGCTTGGTTTTGCTGAAGATTATAGGAAAATAATATTAAACGTTAAACAAGAATTAGTTTTGTTGAGATCTTCAAACGATAAAGATATTATTAAAGCTCCAGACGGTACAACAGATGCAACTTTAGAATGGAAATTAACATTAGACAAAATTGTATGGAGAGTTCCACATGTTAAATTAGCTGACGAGCATAGAATGCTACTATTAAGAAAGTTAAAGGCTGATCGTGATATTGTAATTCCTTTTAGAAGTTGGGAATTTCATGAACATCCCAGTTTGCCAACTACGGATCGACACACTTGGACAGTTAAAACATCTAATTATGTGGAACGAGCCAGGTATATTATATTTGGTTTACAAACAGGCAGAAGAGACACCATCACCAAACATGCAGGCCAATTTGATCATTGCAACTTGAAAAATATTAAAGTTTATTTAAATTCACAATTTTTTCCATACGATAATTTAAATGTGTCATTCGCTAATAAAAAGTACAGCATATTGTACGATATGTATGCAAGATTCCAAAGTTCATATTATGGTAAAACGAATGCACCTTTACTATCACCAGAAAAATACTTAGATGGTTACCCTATAGTTGTAATCGATTGTTCTAAACAAAATGAATCGGTAAAATCATCAAGTGTAGATATAAAAATAGAAATGGAATTCAACGCGCCTATATCGGCTAATACAACTGCATACTGTTTAATTCTACATGATAAAATCGTAACATACACACCTTTAACTGGAATTGTTAAAAATGTATTGTAAAAGACCGGTTTTCCTACATTCCAATGCATTCCGCGAGTATAAAAGCAGAGCGTTCAGCTCGCTCCTTATCAGTTTGTTGCCTGTTGTTGTATGGGTAGCATCTTATTCAATATGACTTCTCCTAGTGGTACACAAGAAAATGTAGTAGATATTGAGAAGGAGATATCCGACTTTTTAGATCTTCAAGGTCAACCGGAGGGAGATGAACACAACGCTTGCGGACAACTCCACGCCAGTAATAATGTTGAGGAAAAAGGTAAAAGAAGAAAGAATGCACACAAGAGGAAAAGGGATATTGAAGATAATATTTCTCCTAACATATTAAGTGAGGTATTCTTGCGAATATTTTACCCAATCTCTTCCAGTTTGGACAAAAGTGTTTTAATCGGTGTTATGAAATCGACGGATTATTCACCTACTGTAATTTTAACTCATGGACCCAAAATGATTTTGTTCACCGATAGTGCTTGGGAATCTTTTATGAAGCACTTGCATCTGCTAGAATGCTATTTAACTAGTAACATGTATGGAAGAAAGACAAGAGTAGGACTTTTGGATTCAAATGTGGAAATTGATATTATAAAGAATCGTGGTGACCATCAGTTGCGGTTTAGAGACACAACAATACATGATAGAAAGATTCAACTTAATCGAGAAGAGTTTTTTATTCTAACCTGTGCAACTGAACCAATAACAAGATACTTGAGACAACTAGTGTTTTCAAGTTCTATTATTAAAGATTATTTGGAAGACACTTTGGACAAACAACCGGACGCACCTATACTGTACGGACCTGTGGATACTTCTATATTTAATAGAGTTCCTCATGAAGTACAAATGTGGAGACAATTGGAAAAATACGCTCAACTACATAAGAAATCAGTAAAACAGGAAGAAGAGGAAGAAGGAGGAGAAGAATCAAGTGTTAGTGATGAAAATGAAAACAAGGAGAATGTAAAGATGGAAACTTAGATGACAATGGTTGGTTTTTAAAACAATATCAAACGCTTTGTGGGGTTAGGCCTACCGGGGACGGTGCCCACGTTAAATATACACCAACGCGCCAACAACTGTACGGCCTGGTATAAAAGTCGTACCTACCGTGGTGTGGAAATCAGTTGATCTTTGGACTTCGACATGAGCAGACGAGTGGCCTTCGCAATGGACAAGGAAGAAGAACAAGTAAAGTCCAAACCTGGTATAATTGAGTTCCAAGCGTTTCGGGGTAATGACGATAGATTTATCATAAAAGAACTTGTGTTTTTCGACATCAATACAGGTGTTCCATATACATTTTTGTTCAAACCACCATGTTCTTATTCATCATTAACTAGCAAAGCCGCTACTACCAACAGGTGGATTTCAAAATATTTTCATCATATCGATTGGTATGATGGTTTTGCAAGTTACACAGACTTGTATCACATCATGCATCAGTTTTCAAACAGGTTTACCAATATTTATACAAAAGGACTGGAAAAGAAGAGATGGATCGAAGAATTTACTCATGTTCCGGTTAATGATGTGGACTTGGATAAAAACTACAAGTATACGATGGAAAATGTTTGTATTTGTACTAAAAGTCCAGAACATGAAAAAGATAGACATTGCGCTTTAAAAAACGCCTATAAACTCGCATCTTACCTTCAAAGTGGGGAAGTGGGGAGTGGTGGGGGTGACGGGGGTTATATAAGTGAGGAGCAGACCGGGACCTGGCATGAGTATTACTCGAGATTCCGAGACGACAACATCTCCCAGCAAGAAGACGAAGAAGAAGACACTCTTTAACTCAACCATGGCATCTCACCAGTTCCTGCAAACTTTGGTTGAGCAGTTCAATGCTCACTCCAAATCTACCATACTACCTGTCAAGAAGTGTTCCGAACTTAAAGATGAGAAGCACTACATTATCCACGCCATGAAGAAGATGGAGACTACAGTTGGAGAGGCCATCTGCTGAAGTCTTAGCGAGGCACCATTCACTCCGGGGGATGAGCCCAAGTTCCAAGTCTACCTGCCAAAACGATTCGTCCATCTCCTCCAGAACGAGGATCTGCGCTCCATCCAACCTGGCTGTCTCTACCTGGTTTCCCACGGTTGCACGGGTAGCAATTCCACCGAGTTGACCATCCACATCGTCGACAAGCAGCAGTGTTAGATTTAAGTTTTACTGTTGTACATATGTTATTGTAATGTTTTATAAATAAACCATAAAAGACAAAAAAAAAATACAAAAGACAAAAAATGCAACATATCAATATGTGAGGTTTGTCACATATTGATATGTTGCATTTTTTTTTAAACTTCGCGGGTGACCTTGACCTTTGACCTTTGCATTTCACAGTTACCCCTACCACCAAGCTAAAGGTCAAACATGCTTCAATGCAAACACCCCCACCACTTTTTCATAGTACCCCCAAGCGCTGTGCCTCAGCTTCATTTCAACTCCGACGGTCAACAGTACAACATCAAGATGTCTCTCAATGTAAGTTGTGCTAGTTACGAGGAGGTAACCATTAAGACTCAGCAGGAGCTGAACGACTTGTACAAGGAGTTGCAGCTGATGGTGGCGCGAGGCTACCGTATAAATGTGCAAGTCTACGCTTGCAATATACGCAATCTCCGACACCCAAAAGAAGAGTCTGAACATTACTCTTCTCCAGCGACTTCATCACCGGCGTCCATGAAGACTGAAGCGAGCCAGACTTTGGATTATTTCAGCTGACTAGCAGTTGGTTTCTTCTTCTTACCATTGTAGAATATGTTTATTTCTTTATTATATTAAAGATGTAAAAGAGAAAAAACACCTATCTTGTTACTGACATATGTGCTCAGTAACAAGATAGGATTTTTTAAAACACAATTTGGATGACCTTGAAACTTCCCCCACTTTTTTATAGTACCCCCAAGCGCTGTGCCTCAGCTTCATTTCAACTCCAACGGTCAACCATACAACATCAAGATGTCTCTCAATGTAAGTTGTGCTAGTTACGAGGAGGTAACCATTAAGACTCAGCAGGAGCTGAACGATTTGTACAAGGAGTCCAAAAATGAGGTTGTCAACAAAACCGATGATCAACAATTGTGGGACTCCTCTATTACAGAAAAGGAATTACATGCAGCCGTCGAAGCTGTCGAGGAAAAGGAAAAGAACCTTAGGCAGCTCTGGTTGGCTCAGATGGATATTTGCGGATCTGTGCCGCGTGATGATTTTGAACTTCAATGTCAGATGGCGATTACCCAGCAACTAGAAGAAGCCGAAAAGGAGCTAAAGAGTGGAGGTACTATTTGGGCGGAGGTGAAAACTGAGAAACATGAAGAATATACCGAATATGATGATTAAACGTACTGTTGATCCCAATCCTTTTAGTTTAAGTGGTTATGTTATAAGTAAATAGACAAAGTTTCCTTTTTTAAAACTCCATTTGGGTGACCTTGAAATTTCCCCCACCACTCTGTTATACCAGCATTGCTCGCTGCAACAAGCATCATTCCTCCTCCAACAACCATGGCGGACACACCTGCTTGCGATGACATGTCTTCCACCGAAGATGTACCCACTACAAGTTGGAAATTGACAATCAACGACGTGCATTATTTAGAAACCATCTGCGATTGGATGAAGTCTATTCTCCTCGACAACCCGGGAATAAAGCTCAAGGTCACTTTAGATTATGATTGGTCTGAAGCTATAATGCAGCAAGACGATCAAGAATCAGATCACAGTGGAGGTCAACAATCACCGGAGTATTTGTCACATTTACCGTTGTCAACCATATATCCTACAAATGAGGTGGAAAGGGAAGAAGAGGAGCATGAAGTTTAGAGTTTCTTATTTTTTAAAACCCAATTTGGATGACCTTGAGATTTCCCCCACCACTTTCCATATACCTAGAGTGCGCAGAGCCAGACAGTCAGTCGCTTGGTGTCCGTCGAAGGGTGCACATCGCTGTTGCTACTCCAATTCCTGACAATTTGGGGTAGTTCAAGGTCGCCACACTTCTACTTTGGAACGACATCAACTTGTAGTATTTCTGTGTTTTGAATCTAGGTCAGTACACTTTAACTCTGGGATGATATCGACTTGTACTATTTCTGTGTTTTGACTCAAGGTCATCACACTTTAATTCTGGGATGATTTCGACTTATAGCATTTCAGTGTTTTAACTCAAGATCGTCACACTTTAACTCTGGGGGCGGGATCGACTTGTAGTAGTATTTCTGTGTTTTGACTCAAGGTCACCACACTTTAACTCTGGGATGATTTCAACTTATAGTATTTCAGTGTTTTGACTCAATGTCACCACACTTTAACTCTGGGGCGGTATCAACTTGTAGTATTTCTATGTTTTTACTCAAGATCATCACACTTTAGCATGTAACTTTAAGGTAGCACCGAAACGGTGCTACCCGGCTTAACATTTTCAAGTTTCCCAAGGTCATCACAATTTCCCCCACCACTTCCCATATACCTAGAGTGCGCGGGGCCGGACAGTCAGTCGCTCGGTGTCTGTCTTAGGGTGCGCATCGCGGTTGCAGTAATGGTCGAATGGGGGCTTCTGGGTCAGTTCAAGGTCACCCGAGCGGTGTCACATGACGGTTTAGGCAGAGTCACGTTGCAAACTTCAAGTTTCCTCAGCACTTTTGCTGTTTCTCATCGCAAATTCGCTCCAAGTTGTCAAGGTCATGGTAACTGTGACTGAAACTCGGAGCGTAGTGCGAGAAACAGCAAAAGTGCCAAAAAATTTTAGGTTTCAGCGTGACCTTGACCTTTGTGACATCGATGACGTCATCTTGGTGACGTAAGGGGTGATGACGTCATCAGCACGTCATTTTTGTGACGTCATGGGTGTGACGTCAAGGAAGTGACGTCATTGGTGATGACGTCATCGATGATGCAATCGATGACGTCATCGATGGGGTCATTGACCTCGATGACGTCATCGATGACGTCATCGCTCGGGTGACCTTGAACTGGCCCAAAAGCCCCCATTCCCCACTACTCATGCGCCGCTCCCCACTCCTTTGCCTTCCTTTTACACTGCTGCGAACTGGACTGGATTGAACACTGTACTGGAGTGAAACAACTTCCCCCACTACTCGAGAATCCGAGGAGCAATACGAGCCTGATCTTAGCGTCAGTCGTCAACAAACTTTCATAGCGAAAGGTTGTTGGCGACTCAGCAAGAGGTTTCAAATATATAGTAGGCCTATATATATTTGAACTTCTTCTACTACGTTGCGTTTTTTAATGCAATGTGGTATGTGTGTGTGTGTTTAGTTTTAAGTTGTATTTAATTTAAGAAATAATTTGCGCATTGCGATGTTAGTTATAAGTTGGGTTTAGCATTAAGGTGTATTAATTTTAAGAGGTGTTTAGCATTAAGGTGTATTAATTTTAAGAATAATGATGGTATTTGGTTGTGTTGAATTATTTGGTTTTTAATAATGATGTGTTGGTACTAATAATTTATGTTTGTTTTGTGCATTTGTTTTGCCTTACAGCTAGATATTAGGGGGTAGATTAACTGTAAATTCAGAAGTTCAGTTGAACTTCATTTAAAATGGGTGGGACATCCGCAAGCCGGACTTTTTTTTGCATTTTGTTTAGGAATATGATGGGTGGGATTAGTTTGGGTGGGGTTAGAGTTGCGTTTCTGCATTAACTGTTCCAGTTTCCCTGAAATTAATGGTTACGCTTTGATGCGGACGGTAAGTTACGCTTTGATGCGGACGGCCCAGGGACCTCCCTTGCAGAATGTAACTAGTGGGTTGGGAGTGGGAACCGCTAGGCAAACAGGGTGGTGGGAACAGTATTACTGTTCCCATCACCTTGGATCATTATAAATCTTGAATGACCTTGACCCACTTTCGGAAGGGTCAATGACCCCCCCCCCCCGAAAAAATGGAGCCCCCCCCTCCATTCCGCCAACCAACACTTCTAGACTTCGTAGTATTTTTTCACCGCCTTCGCCTTCGCCTTCAACTTCGCTTTCAAATGACTCCGCACCACCATTAACTACTATGCCGCCACCGCAGAAGCCAGTTCACCACTGTCCTAATACCCCTTCCGTTGAAACCATTGTTCAACGTCTTAGCACACCCATTATCCCACTATCACCATTGCCTCCTACCCCACCACTTAGTACACCTGAAGATCATACCTATCACAAAACTGAATCCTCTCAACCTGCTACTAAATCAGCTCCTAAATCAGCTCCTAAACCAGCTCCTAAACTTACTCCTAAACCTACTCCTAAACCCGCTCCTTCAGAGCAACCACTTAGTACACCTGAAGATCATATCTATCACAAAACTGAATCCTCTCAACCTGCTACTAAATCAGCTCCTAAATCAGCTCCTAAACCAGCTCCTAAACTTACTCCTAAACCTACTCCTAAACCCGCTCCTTCAGAGCAATTTCAATTATTACAAGAACGGCGTCGTAGGGCATTTAGCCGTCCCACTACTTGCCCTGAAACGCTTACTAGGGGAATTAAGAAAGGATCACCTTGTGGGAGGAAATGTGTAAAAAACGAAAGTTTTTGCCGTGTACATGTCGTAAAACACATTTCTGAACCACAAGTGACAGAAACCCCCACTGTTGAATACCAATCCAAAATTATTGGTGTGAAAGGAAATAGGCTTAAGAGAGGTTGTGTCTATTTTTTTGAAAGTGTTATTGACAACGAACACATTTTGGCAACTTGTAACGGCGTAAGATATAATATTAAAGTGATTGAATCCTTGCGCAAAGAGAAATCCGTTTATGAGTTAGACTCTAAAGACTATCTCCTCAGACACAAACTGGATGGTATTACAAGGTGGGGGCGTAGCAAGTAAATTCACATAGTTTTTTTCCAAATTATTGCTTAAAAAATACTGGGGGAGAAACACAACGCGTTGTAGCGTTGTGTTTCTCCCCCATTATTTTTTAACACTCTAAGTCCCGTGACCTACTAACCTACTTCCATTTGAGTAGTAAGAAAAGTACTTCCCCCACTCCTTTGGGTTGATGACCGGTTAAGGTCAGCTCTTACCCCTCATTTGCATACTGTTATAAAAGCGGAGCGAGCGTTGGTCATTCCTTCATTTTGCTTCTACACGCCGCTCTTGTTGTTTCGTCTCTGCTGTTTACAATATTACCTACTTAAAAATGCCTCCTCATGTGAATGACCATATTAATTCTTCCAAAATTTCCGATGTTTTTCTACAACCTGAAGACATTTTAAATAATGATAGTGAGAGTGAGGATGATGATGATTATACTGTTGAACTTAGTGAAGAACGTAAGGTTATAGCAATTGATCCACAATTTCCATTTGATACAATAGAAAAGTTTATAGTTGAAGCTAATAAATGGTTAAATTTAGGATGTTATGTACGAATTGACTCTTTTATATTGTATGGTGATAGTCATTCTTTCCTTGTCACACCAAATGACAGAGACCGCATGTTGCAGTGGGCACAATCTATGATGGAGTGCTATGAACAAGGTGTGGACACTGGCGGCTATTTTCTTGCACAACTAGTGTAATAACAAATTACCCTTCCCCCCATGTAGTGAAAAAGGAAAAGAAATATTAGGAATCTAATTATAATACTTCCTGTGCCGGAATCCAGGATATTCCGACACATACGCGCCGATAGGCGGCGAAACTGCATCGCAGCGCTTTCTGTTGGCAAATGTAGTGAACTATTGCGCCCTGGTGGCAGGCGTGAGAAACCAACGGAGGAGTCGTAATTTATTATTTCAATGGATTTATTTAGAATATTTAAAAGAGTGTCCCTGTCTGATTAAATAAATTTTATTAGAAGGAAGAGATTCAGGAGGTTAGTTTTATTTTACCATGAAAATAATATAAAGATGTGGAAAGTTATGAATGAGTTGTGTCTACAGGATATACCGCCGAACCCAAGTGGTAGTTGAAATAAGTAATAATCGTGACGAAAGGTGCAATTAATTTAGCTGTTGTCAGTTTAACAATTAATGAAGCGAAGATGTTAATTTTGATTTAAGGAAGGATCCGTGATTAAGTTCTGAATTATTATTTTGGGGGTTGTTTTAGTGCTGATTTTGGACACCGGACGGCGCCGCCGGGTTGGTGTTTTCTTTGTTCGTTCTTTTCTCTTGCTATCTTTTCTATGATGAAGACGCAAAATTTATTACTGGAAGATGTGAACATTTAAAGTCGGTTGACTGAAGCCAAAATGTAGTTTTAAAGTATTTTGAAACTTGTGAGTTATGTAAATAAAATACTTGTTACGCAGTGACTGTCCCCTATATATATATATAGGTAAGTCGAATATTGTAAAATATTATTTTAAACTGTAGTTTTGGACATACTTGCAAAGACACTTGTTGATTCCATTTAATAAGGTGGCATTTTTTCAGATTGTATATTGTATTCCAATATTAAGTCATTCTTAGAAATTGAAACTGAAAGTAAATAATTTGTATATGCAAGATAGCGAAAAGCAACTTTGTGGTAATTAAATCTAGAAATTTCTTAATAATTGTTTTATACCATAACTGAGCACATGTTTAATGCAGTCTAGTTCAATCTTTTATATTTTGGAAGAATGTTTTAATGTGAATTAATTTATTTGTATGTAACTATCTGATATGTATTCCTTTTTCCAAACTCAGCACAATTTAATTTAGGCTAGGTCTGGGTTTACTCTTTCCTAGAGCACATGGAAAATGGTAATGTATAGAGTCATTTTATCCGATATTATTTACTCAATTAAATAACTTGTCCAATAGCCTTTATTTTTAAAATGCAATCATTTCAAGTAAATGTAATTTCTGATTCCAAGCAACGTTGAAGTCTGGGCAGTGTTAACTGTGCAAGGTACCTGTGGATTCATGTCTGGGTAGATTTTCATGTCTATTGTGGGGCAAACTATAGCCTAAGTTATAGCAAGGGCAGGAAGCTAACGATTAACAAAAGAGAATCAACTAGCCTATATTTCTAAGTTTTCACAATAAATTATCTTTGCACAAGTAGTATTGGAAATGTCATCTGTAGGTGATAAGCCTATTTGAAGTTAATTACGGTAAGGAGAATTAGTGAATTTTTGTAACTACTGAATATTCATACTATGACATAGGCCTATAAGAATAATTGTTTGTAATAGAATTCAGCCTTATATTTCTTTTCATAATCTGTTTGAGACATGTTAATATCTGTGAATTTTTGAATTAATTTCAACTGAAACAATTTTGTAAAAAGGAAGAACTAGCCTAAAGTGAATTTTTCAATGCGACCAGAATGTAGAGACAATTTCTCCAAAAAATCATTTCTATCTTTACAAGTTGCTATTTATGTTGGGGGTTTTGATTTGTTAGGGTCCAACCACCAGGAGCCGACCTACCGTACCTGTAACCTGGATTGATGCAAGCCTAATCCCACAACTCTCGGGACTCGAGCCATGATTCCGCACTGTATTCGGGTGTGACCTGGATGCCACTTGGGACTATGCTTACTACTCTTGGCGTATGATCTACCACGTAGTACACAGGACCTGTATCTACTCAGTGGACTAACAACTTGTCTACCCAGGTGACTTCATTCCAAATTTATTAGCATGCAACGCAAATCCTGAATTCAGTGAAACGAAACTTCGTGGGAACTACTCAGTGATTTTAAAGTCTAGCCTATCTTTTGAACTTAAATTAGTAACGAAAACTTTTGGACTTTGGAACATTTAAAATTCAAGTTTTTTTTTTTGGAAAATTTTGGACAGTTAAATTTGAACATAATTTAGAGCCTATTATAACGAAAGTGAAAGAAATCATTTGTAATTAGTTAGGCTAATGATAGTGTATTTCTGATGTAATTTTCTTGCATTTAAATTATTGATTATATCAACAAATTTCTTGAGGATATTTGGATTTTATATGTGCTTTTATTTAGTCAAACAAAAGGATTTGAAAAATCAAAGATGTGTAGGGATTTAGGTTAAGGTATTGGTACTGGTGGTTAGGTTAAGTTAGTTTTATTTTGTGTATCCGAATTTTTTAGCTTAGGGAATGGCCATTCTATATGCTGTAATTTATTTTCTCTGAATTGAATCATTTGCTGTTTCATTTGTCATTTGTGCAAGCCAAGTGTTGGGATTAAAACAAGACAGTCACTGTATACATTTCTTGCTTATTTAACCTGGTCCAACCATCACCCCTGAGGGTGAGGCATCTTTATTTGTCATTGTACAAATAACGATCCCTTGTTTTGTAACTAACGTTACAATATCTGCGCCACTCTGCTAATTTTGGTTAAAAGATCAATTAAAATTTTCCTTGCTTATGAAAGTTGGACAGGTAGGGGTTTTGTTAGTTTTTAAAGGGTTTTTCTTATTTGGTGAGTGTTGTCCTGGTGTTACGAATCGGCACTAAAATGGCGTTCAATCCAGATTTGCTTTTGAAGGATGAGTTAGCTTACGAGTTAGCCGTCAGGGGGCTGACTTTTGAAAAGTTAGATGTTATGACCATGAGGCAGAACATTAGAAAGGCCATATCCGAAAATATTGAATCGAAGGTTGAAAATCTTTCTGACACATTTAAATTTAGTGACGAGATTAGTCGGTGTTACCGTAAATTTGAGGAATTCCATGGGATTGTAGAGGGGCTGGAAACTGAAAATTCCAGAACCGTTTTGAAACGATATCAAGCACGTGTTGAACATTTGTTACGACGGTTGAGTTTTCTTTCAATGATGGACCGAACAGACGAGAGTAAGCAGAATCTCAAAGCTTTTGATGTACTAACGAGTAAATGTCCGGGGGTACTACAAGTTATTAATAATAAGATAGTAACCGTAGAATCATGCATGCAGAGTAGTAAGGGAACGCCTGCATCCACGCCCTTAGAGACTGGTAGCAAAACTTTTCCCGAGGATAGCAGCAGTGAACAGGTAAAGTCGCATGCTTCTGAAAGACCACCTAGCCTACCGATTAAGCCTGTCGACATCACAGGTAACCCGCAGGAAGAGGGAGGAGAACAGAAGTCTACAGGTAACGCAAATGTTCCAAATCAATTTCCACTTTTGCCAAGTGATAATAGGCTATCAGGTTTCCAGCAAGCCCCAGCTATCTTTTATGTAAATCCGAATGATGATGGTCAGAATTTGAGTAGATTAGGTTTAAAGAGGAATTCAATTTATGGTAAATTGTCTCATCCCATCGAGCGATTGTTGAAAGACATTCCGGAAACGGATGGTTTGTTTGTACCTAAACTCTTAGAATTTTTAAAGAAAGTTAACAAAGTCAAGCAGCAACCAAATTTAAATGATTCTGAAATTTTGCAATTGATTTATGGTTACACTAAGGGACCTTTAGCAGAAAGGACAAAGTTAGCCATTAGTTCCAGTTGGAGTTTTGATAAGTATCATGAGGATCTTTTAAATTTCTTCATCCCGGCACGACAGTTGTTTGTTATCAAACAGCAGACTTACCATAGGTTGCAGAGAAATGGGGAACCCTTGCCTTGTTATATAGCTGACATTAAGGAAGCTGCGGAACTCCTTAGACTTCAGGTTAGTGAGTTGGAGTTAATCGACACAATTCTTGAAGGTTTGAATCCAGTGGAAAGGTCTAGATTTGTTTTCTCGAGTAAACCCAAAAGTCTCCAGGAACTAGATCAGCTCTGTATTTTCTCGCAAAATTTAGGGTTCTCTGACAGGCAAAGAGTCGGTCTGCAGATGCATACACAACAGCGTAGATTTTCCAACAACCCTGTCAACTCAGTACAAGAGGGGAACCGAGTTCGAGAGCAGTATCCACAGCAACAATCTTGGTCACGTTCGAATCAAACAGGGAATAGCACACGTGATGGCAGGTTGTCTTCTCGACCCCCACCAAGATGCTTCAAGTGTCAGAATATAGGACATATTCAGCGAGATTGTACAAATGGTGTGAGAAATCCAAAAAACGACCAGGCGTGAGGGTGTCTCGCCCAGGCATGCCTCATAACGCACGTGGGCAACGTTTAAAGAAACAGCGGAGAAAATCTTCTCGACTTTTCACTTCTAAGTTATGTGGGAATATTAGAGCGGTAACTTTAAATAAAGTCTCGGTACCGAAGGTCAAAGTTGATTTTGGAAGTATTATGATAAATTCATTGGTTGATTCTGGTTCTGCCAGGAGTTTAATTAGTTGGAGAGTCTTCAAGCAACTCGAGTCTCATCATTTGGTACATAGGTGGCAAGAGAGTAAGACACAATGTGTAACTGCTAACAATTCGCCTTTGAATATTGAGGGCTGTGCAACTTGTAGAATCAAGATTGGTTTTTTCACTTGGAATTTTACATTTCTTGTATCTCAGGATCTTAGTTTGGATTGTATTATTGGGGCTGATTTTATCAGAAAGACGGGATTAATTCTAGATCTTAAGGATATGGTGTTGTATTTCAAGTTCAATCACAAAGTAAGAATACCACTAGTCCGCCCTAGTCAAGAGAATATGAGAGGAAGTACTCTAGCTGGTAACGTTAGTGAGAAAGATCATTTTTCAGACTTAGCTGCTGATGAAGCCGAGGCATTGCAGGAATTGTGTAGTAACTATCCAGATGTATTGACTGAAAAATTAGGGTTGACTCACCTCATAGAATATGACATCAAAGTTAAGGAAAATTTCCTTGTAAAATCTCATCCCTATAAATTGTCACCGCCTAAGATGGAGGTAATGCGAAAGCATATTGATGAGCTTCTTAGGAAGAAAATTATTGAACCATCAACTTCTCCGCACAGTAGTTCTGCATTTTTAGTTCCGAAGCCCAATCCTGGAGGAGATCCCAGTACACAACAGTTTAGGTGTGTGGTCGATTATCGCAAATTGAATCAATTTATAGAAATAGAACAGGTACCACTTCCAGACCTTCATTCCGCTTTTCATTGGTTCAGCAAGGCAAAATACTTTAGTTGCATAGATTTAAATCAGGCGTATCATCAGATTCCCTTAACAGAGAGGTCCAAACCATTTACTGCATTTTGTGTACCCTGGAATTTGTATCATTTTAACCGAGTACCGTTTGGTTTAGCCACTGGGGCACAGGTGCTCACGAGACTTCTTGACCAGATATTTGGGGACATAAAATTTAAATATGTGTTCAACTTCTTAGACGATTGCATTGTATATTCCAATTCATTTTCAGAACATCTGCAACACTTAGAGGAAGTTTTCAGTAGGTTAAGAGCAGCAGGGTTGACCATAAACCCAAAGAAATTGAAGTTGGGTGTGAGGGAAATTTCTTTCCTTGGACATTTAGTATCATCTCGTGGTGTTAGGATTGATCCGCAGAGAACTATCAGCATAAGGGATTACAAGCCTCCAAAAGACGCCAAAGCTGTTGCTCGATTCATCGGCATGGTGAATTTCTACTCAAAGTTTATCCCAAAGTTTGCGGAAATTGCTGCACCTTTAAATCGTTTGAGGAAGAAAGGGATTGCGTTTGTGTGGGAAGAGGAACATCAGCGAGCTTTTGAGTTGTTAAAAGAAGCCGTGAGTAATCCACCTGTCTTACGAATGGTTGACTTTTCCAAAGAACTTATACTTACTACTGATAGTAGTGGTACTGCCATTGCTTCTGTACTTCAGCAAGAGGTCGATGGTGTTCGACAACCCATAGCTTATTTTTCACGAGTACTGACTTCTGGGGAAAAGAAATTTTCTATATATGAACTCGAGGCCTTGGCGGTGGTCGAATCAATTGAGAAATTTCGTTTTTATTTGGAGCATGCCCAGTTTTTGTTGGAAACAGACAATCAGGCACTATCATGGTTGCTATCACATCCCAGGCAGATAGGAAGAATTGGACGTTGGGTGGTGAGAATCTCTTCACTAAAATTCAGGGTTCAGCACATAAGATCGTCCATGAATGTTGTTGCGGATGCCTTATCGAGGATGTATGACGGAGAGGATATCGCTCCCGAAAGTACTGAGCAAAACAAGGAGAGTACGTCATTGTTGTGTTGCCCCATTCTCACTCATTTTCCGCTAGCTTTCACTGATTTAGTTTCCAGGCAAAAGGATGATCCTGAACTGCAACGGATCGCCGAGCAAGTCAAAGATGGTGATGGTCCTAAAGGTTATATCCTAAATAAGGGAGTTTTGTATCACAAGGGCGTTAGGGAGAGAAATCCAAAAATTGTTTTGCCGGAAGCTTTAATTCCCATGGTTTATGAATATTTTCACATGTCACCCATTGGTGGGCATCTAGGTATGAGGAAAACTCTTTTTAAGATAGGAGAGTATTTTTATTGGCCTAAGTGGCGAGAAGACGTCACAGTTAGAGTAAGGAAGTGTCAAATATGTAGTCTGAGTAAACCTGCTCAGGAAACTCATCTAGGGTATCTTGCATCTGACATTCCCAAGAATGTTTTAGAAAAAATTTATGTGGATTTTGTTGGTCCGTACCCCAGGAGTAGGCAAGGTAATTGTTATTTATTGGCAGCAGTGGATGCTTTCAGCAAATTTGTGTGGCTTTTTCCCATAAGACAGGCAACTTCTGAGATAACTATACGAATGCTTAAGGAGCGACTATTTCAGCATTTTTCAATTCCTAAGTATCTGGTGTCGGATAATGGAAGTCAATTCACGAGTCAAAAGTTTAAGTCCTTTTGTTTTAACAATGGGATACAGCATATAACTACTTCACCATATCGGCCCCAGGGGAATCAAACTGAGCGTTTCAACAGGAATCTCAAATCTGCACTCATTGCTTTTCATGCAAATAAGCAAAACAGGTGGGATGAGGAGTTACCTTGGCTGCAGCTAGCTTTCAACTCTGCTCATCATGAGTCCATTGGAACCACACCGTTCAAGTTAGTGTTTGGGCATCGACCTAGACACCCTCTATCGAACCTGTGGAAACTTGACGATCTTCTGCCTGACAATCCTACTCCGGAAGTTCTTAGGGAAAACTGGACACGAGTTAAGAAAAATCTTTGTCGAGCTCACGAACAACATCAAAGGAAGTATAATCGCAACCGGAAGGACAATCCTTTTAGGAAAGGTGACTTGGTTTGGTGTAAGAATTTTCCCATAAGCAGTGCTAAAGACCACACGTCCGCCAAGTTAAGTTATAGGTGGAAAGGCCCTTTCCGTATTCAGTGTTTTCTAACTCCTGTAACGGTAAGATTGGTTGAACCAAGTAACGGAAAATTTTTCAGAAAATGTCATGTTAGCCAGTTGAAGAGCTGCAACAAAGGTGAACTAAAGTGAGTAAAGCATGTGTTTGTTTGTACAAACTAATACCGGTTGTGACTTAAATCCGGAGGACTGATCACCCTCCGATGTAATGAGGTACGTACCTAAACAAGACGTAAATAAATACCTGGACTAAAAAAAAGTAAAATGTACAAAAGTACGCGTAAATAAAAAAAAAGACTTGACCCATTGTAAAATACAAAAAAAAAATAATTCTATGAAGAGCTCAGAAAAGACCATGGCAGTAGATTAGGAAACGTAGACTAAGGATTTTGTTGGTGAAACAAGTTTGTTTCACTTTAAAAGGGGGGAGTGTGTGCCGGAATCCAGGATATTCCGACACATACGCGCCGATAGGCGGCGAAACTGCATCGCAGCGCTTTCTGTTGGCAAATGTAGTGAACTATTGCGCCCTGGTGGCAGGCGTGAGAAACCAACGGAGGAGTCGTAATTTATTATTTCAATGGATTTATTTAGAATATTTAAAAGAGTGTCCCTGTCTGATTAAATAAATTTTATTAGAAGGAAGAGATTCAGGAGGTTAGTTTTATTTTACCATGAAAATAATATAAAGATGTGGAAAGTTATGAATGAGTTGTGTCTACAGGATATACCGCCGAACCCAAGTGGTAGTTGAAATAAGTAATAATCGTGACGAAAGGTGCAATTAATTTAGCTGTTGTCAGTTTAACAATTAATGAAGCGAAGATGTTAATTTTGATTTAAGGAAGGATCCGTGATTAAGTTCTGAATTATTATTTTGGGGGTTGTTTTAGTGCTGATTTTGGACACCGGACGGCGCCGCCGGGTTGGTGTTTTCTTTGTTCGTTCTTTTCTCTTGCTATCTTTTCTATGATGAAGACGCAAAATTTATTACTGGAAGATGTGAACATTTAAAGTCGGTTGACTGAAGCCAAAATGTAGTTTTAAAGTATTTTGAAACTTGTGAGTTATGTAAATAAAATACTTGTTACGCAGTGACTGTCCCCTATATATATATATAGGTAAGTCGAATATTGTAAAATATTATTTTAAACTGTAGTTTTGGACATACTTGCAAAGACACTTGTTGATTCCATTTAATAAGGTGGCATTTTTTCAGATTGTATATTGTATTCCAATATTAAGTCATTCTTAGAAATTGAAACTGAAAGTAAATAATTTGTATATGCAAGATAGCGAAAAGCAACTTTGTGGTAATTAAATCTAGAAATTTCTTAATAATTGTTTTATACCATAACTGAGCACATGTTTAATGCAGTCTAGTTCAATCTTTTATATTTTGGAAGAATGTTTTAATGTGAATTAATTTATTTGTATGTAACTATCTGATATGTATTCCTTTTTCCAAACTCAGCACAATTTAATTTAGGCTAGGTCTGGGTTTACTCTTTCCTAGAGCACATGGAAAATGGTAATGTATAGAGTCATTTTATCCGATATTATTTACTCAATTAAATAACTTGTCCAATAGCCTTTATTTTTAAAATGCAATCATTTCAAGTAAATGTAATTTCTGATTCCAAGCAACGTTGAAGTCTGGGCAGTGTTAACTGTGCAAGGTACCTGTGGATTCATGTCTGGGTAGATTTTCATGTCTATTGTGGGGCAAACTATAGCCTAAGTTATAGCAAGGGCAGGAAGCTAACGATTAACAAAAGAGAATCAACTAGCCTATATTTCTAAGTTTTCACAATAAATTATCTTTGCACAAGTAGTATTGGAAATGTCATCTGTAGGTGATAAGCCTATTTGAAGTTAATTACGGTAAGGAGAATTAGTGAATTTTTGTAACTACTGAATATTCATACTATGACATAGGCCTATAAGAATAATTGTTTGTAATAGAATTCAGCCTTATATTTCTTTTCATAATCTGTTTGAGACATGTTAATATCTGTGAATTTTTGAATTAATTTCAACTGAAACAATTTTGTAAAAAGGAAGAACTAGCCTAAAGTGAATTTTTCAATGCGACCAGAATGTAGAGACAATTTCTCCAAAAAATCATTTCTATCTTTACAAGTTGCTATTTATGTTGGGGGTTTTGATTTGTTAGGGTCCAACCACCAGGAGCCGACCTACCGTACCTGTAACCTGGATTGATGCAAGCCTAATCCCACAACTCTCGGGACTCGAGCCATGATTCCGCACTGTATTCGGGTGTGACCTGGATGCCACTTGGGACTATGCTTACTACTCTTGGCGTATGATCTACCACGTAGTACACAGGACCTGTATCTACTCAGTGGACTAACAACTTGTCTACCCAGGTGACTTCATTCCAAATTTATTAGCATGCAACGCAAATCCTGAATTCAGTGAAACGAAACTTCGTGGGAACTACTCAGTGATTTTAAAGTCTAGCCTATCTTTTGAACTTAAATTAGTAACGAAAACTTTTGGACTTTGGAACATTTAAAATTCAAGTTTTTTTTTTGGAAAATTTTGGACAGTTAAATTTGAACATAATTTAGAGCCTATTATAACGAAAGTGAAAGAAATCATTTGTAATTAGTTAGGCTAATGATAGTGTATTTCTGATGTAATTTTCTTGCATTTAAATTATTGATTATATCAACAAATTTCTTGAGGATATTTGGATTTTATATGTGCTTTTATTTAGTCAAACAAAAGGATTTGAAAATCAAAGATGTGTAGGGATTTAGGTTAAGGTATTGGTACTGGTGGTTAGGTTAAGTTAGTTTTATTTTGTGTATCCGAATTTTTTAGCTTAGGGAATGGCCATTCTATATGCTGTAATTTATTTTCTCTGAATTGAATCATTTGCTGTTTCATTTGTCATTTGTGCAAGCCAAGTGTTGGGATTAAAACAAGACAGTCACTGTATACATTTCTTGCTTATTTAACCTGGTCCAACCATCACCCCTGAGGGTGAGGCATCTTTATTTGTCATTGTACAAATAACGATCCCTTGTTTTGTAACTAACGTTACATTCCTTCCACATATAAAGAAGAGGGGGAAAGGAGTGGGGATTATAAAGTGGCGGGGGAATGTGTATAAATGCAGGTTGTTTGAAGAGACTTTTATTATTATTGTGGCTTTAGCAGAAACAACATGGAGTTTAAATCTTCAGCAAAAATAAGGAATAATATAATAAAGAAAGAAATTCGCAAGAAAGAAAAGATTGAACTTATAAAATTACAACTTATAATACCTTCCATTGAAATTGGATGTAGCAAACTAAAGACTTTGGTGAAAACTAACGAATATTTGTTACAATTGCTAAAAACAATCGAAGAGTTGAAGAGAAAGAATGGACATTCTACATAGTAAAATTTGAACATTTTAATATAAATAAGTAAACTGAAAAAAGTAGATGTAGAATAGAGAGCGAGGAATAGATCACTTTGTGGTAATGGACTAACATGCCACTTAGTGCTCTATTCCTCGTTCTCGCGTTAAATTGGATTACCTTGACCTATTTGTTTGACTGTTAGAATTTGGTTAACACTGTTGAATTTCAGTTTTGAACTAATGTTTATTTTTATTCAACTGTTAGAGTTTTTTAACACTGTCGAATTTTAGTTTTGAACTAACTTTTAATTTATGCGAATTTTCAGTTCAACTCTAGTTAATTTATGCGCAAATTTAGTTCAACCAAGTGCCTGTGCTCTAGCCATTTCCACTCCAACATTTGTTCTTTTAACATCTGTCCCATAACATCTGTCCTAACAGATGTTAAAAGAAAGTTTGTTAAAGTTTGAATATAAAGAAGTATATACTAAAACTCCAATGGGAATAAAGAACACGAATGAACAATTAGTTTGTAGAAGGTTAATATTTTGTTGAAAATGTTTGATTGCCTAGGATAGTGAAGAGGATGAAATAGTGGTGGGGGAACCATTATAATAGGAGGAACGTGAGAGCCCACTTCATTTCTTGGTGAAATTTCGAAGAGTAAACATCTCAACATGTATCGTTGCGATAAATGTTCGGAATCGTTTCACGATGAAATTCTATTAGACTGTCATAAAGAACTAATTCACAACAACCCAGAAGAAAAACAAGGACAACAAGAACAACAAGAAGAACAAGAACAACAAGAAGAACAAGAAGAACAATATGAAATAACAGCAACATCTTCAACTACTTTACCAAATCTACAAGTATTTGCATTACCTGGTAAAGTAGTAATGCATCATAAGATTCAAAATGAAAACTTGAAGCTAGAAGAATTTATTAGAGAAGCAAAACCAATTGTAAGTAAAACTTTAAAAGAAGAATTAAAAAGATTGAACTTTCTTAAATTTGGTTTACTACTAGAAGCTATGTTTATAAATGTACAAGAAGAATTATCACCAAGAGGATTCATAACAAAAAACCGAACCATTATGGAAAGTTCAAACATTGATTCAATAGTAGAGAACTGTATAGAAGAAATATTAACAAAAATTCAGGAACACGAAGGAAGAGGATCCGGATGGAGTCTTACAAGTATTGAAGTATTAGATATAAGAGTTCACAAACATGGATATGGACTAATGGGATCAAGTTACATTCCTCTGCCAAAAAGAATTGAAGATACAAAATCTTGTATTAATGTTAAAAATGAAGACAATGAATGTTTTCGTTATGCAATGACAACTAAATTTGTACCACATCATGTGAATAGACCTGACCAAGAATATGAAAATCAAAGATTTAGATACAATTTTCAAGGAATCACTTATCCTGTATCACTGAAAGATATATCAAAATTTGAGAAGAAAAATCCCGGTACGTCTATCAATGTTTTTGCATTAGATAGTTCAAACAAAGTGTATCCTTTACGTATTGCAAAAGAAGAGCTACCAGATCATACGGATTTACTACTACTAACGCGAGGAGATGTGTCTCACTATGTGTACATAAAGCAATTTGATCGTCTTGTTAACAAGCAACTTTCAAAAAATAGAAACAAAAAGATAATTTGCAAGAGATGTTTTAATTTTCAACGAGAAGGAAGAGAAGGAAGAGAATGGTTACAAGAGCACAAAAGACTATGTAACAATAATTATGAAGCAAAGATTAATTTACCTGCGGAAAACAGAGCATTCGTTAAATTTGAAAAGGTTCATCATCAATACCGTATCCCTATAGTTGTATATGCGGACTTTGAATCAACACTAATTCCTATAGAAGATGAAAATTGTGAAGCTAGAAAAAGTGTCAAATATCAAATGCACAAACCAAATAGTTTTTGTTTAATGGTTAAATCAACATTATCAGAAGAACATTTAAACAGATATGGATTAACTTCAGAACCTCTAGTATATCGTGGTAAAAATGTAGAAAAAATATTTCTTGATCACTTATATTCAATAGCTGGAAATGCACAAAGATTATATACAAATATTGTACCAATGAAACCGATGGAGGAAGAAGAAGAAATTCAACATGAAAATGCAACTCGATGTTTCTTATGCAAAAATGATTTTACTATTGAGAATTATAAAGTTAAAGATCACGATCACCTCACAGGTTATTACAGGGGTGCTGCTTGTAATAAATGCAACTTGAGCTATCGTTTACCACTATTTATTCCTGTGGTTCTGCATAACCTCAGTGGGTACGATGCTCATTTTATAATACCTGAACTAGGAAGAGACGATGGTAAAATCGATGTGTTAGCTGAAACTTCAGAGAAGTTTATAAGTTTTTCCAAAGAAGTTGGAAACATAAAACTAAGATTCTTGGACTCCTACAGATTTATGCCCTCGAGTTTGTCCAAACTTTCAGAAAATTTAAGGAAACAAGATTTCATCGAAACAAAGAAGATTGTAAATAACGACAAACTGGATTTGGTACTTCGGAAAGGTGTGTTTCCATATGATTACATAGACAGTTTAGAAAGATTTAATGAAACATCACTTCCGGCTAAAGAAGAATTCAAAAGTAAACTTTATGACATGGACATATCTCAAGAGGACTATGATCATGCATGTAAAGTATGGAACGATTTAGGATTTAGAACATTGGGAGAATATTCAGATTTTTATGTTAAATTGGATGTAACTTTACTATGTGATATAATGGAAGAATTTAGAAATACATGTTTTGCGGCATATGGATTGGACCCTCTTCATTCGTACACTTCACCTGGATTAGCATGGCAAGCTATGTTGAAAGAAACAAATTGTAAAATACAACTTCTTAGTGATATAGATATGGTTATGATGTTAGAGTCAGGAGTTCGAGGGGGATTGACGCAAAGCGTTTACACGACATTTCAAGGCGAACAACAAGTATCTGCCCGATTATGATGTATCAAAACCAACAACATTCCTGGGTTATTTTGATGCAAATAACTTATACGGATGGGCAATGTCGAATCCCCTTCCATATGATAATTTTAAATGGATAGATCCAGAATCGATTGGAAACATAATGGATATACCGAAGCATGGTGAAACTGGTTACATTTTTGATGTTAATTTTGAATATCCTGAACATCTTCATGATCAACATTATGATTTACCACTTCTTCCGAAGACTGAAATTTCCCCTACTGGAAGATGGCCAAAATTATTGATGACTTTAACCGACAAGTCTCGATATGTTGGACACTACTGGATGATACAACAGGCTTTAGACTTAGGACTGAGAATTACAAAAATTAATCGAGTACTACAATTTTCTCAATCTTGTTGGTTAAAACCTTACATCGACAACAACACAAGAAGAAGAGCCGCCGCTACATCAAGTTTTCAAAAAGATTTTTTCAAATTAATGAACAACGCAATATTTGGCAAGACTTTGGAAAACAAAAGGAAACATAAGGATATCAAATTGGTAACTGATCCAGTAAAATTACAGAAATTAGTGCAACAACCAAACTTTGGTTCATCTGTAATTATTAATGAAAATCTAGTTGTTATTTCCATGAACAAGAAGTCAGTTGAAATGGATCGTCCTTTGTATCTTGGAATGTCAATCTTGGATATTTCAAAAACACATATGTATGAGTTTCATTATAAGAAGATGGTTAACTATTATGGAAGAGAGAACATTGGTATTGCATATATGGATACGGATGCACTCATTTACTGGATTAAAACAAATGACATGTATGAAGATCTACGCACCTTTATATATAAAGATGATTTCGACTTTTCCGATTATCCTAAGGATCATCCAAATTACGACTACGACAAAAACAAGAAAGTATTGGGAAAATTTAAAGATGAAACAAATGGTGTGCCGATGATGGAAATTGTAGCATTAATGTCCAAACTGTATTCATTTCAATTGTACATAAATGAAAGGAATGAACATCAAGTCACGAAAAAAGCCAAAGGAATAAAAACTTCTTTCCTGAAGAAGAATGTACAGTTTGAACATTATAAAAGATGTTTGTTTGAAAATGTTGAAACAACTGCAACGTTCAACACTATTAGAAGTTATAATCATCAACTTTTTAGTGTCAAACAAACAAAGTGGGCATTAAGCTACAAAGATGACAAGCGCCATATTTTAGAAGATAAAATTAATACTTTACCATTCGGCCACTACTCCCTGAACCCTATCGACCAGTAAACCTATTCTTCGTCCTCTACCTTCTTCCTTTTTCCTTTCCGTAAAGAAGAGGGGACATGGCAAGCCCAATGCCATGTTCCCTCTTTTTTACACTAATATGAAATGGCCTTGACCTATATTCAAACTATATAAATGAGAATTAACTATTCTATGGGTCAGTATTTTTACAAGCGGTGTACAAGAAACATCTGAAGATGGAAAGTGTGAAGGACAAGATTGTAAATGAACTACATAAACCAGCAAGAAGAAGATTTCCAAGAAGAAGTACAATCATTAAAGGAATGAATGATCTTTATCAAGCTGATCTCATTGAAATGATACCGCACAGTAAAATAAATAAAGGATTTAAATATATTTTAACAATTATAGACTGTTTTACTAAAATAGCTGATGCTTTACCATTGAAGGATAAGACTGGTAAAAGTGTTACAAAAGCTATGGAAACCACAATACAAAGAAATAAATTTAAAATTAAACATCTACAGACCGATGATGGAAAAGAATATTTTAATAAAGACTTTGGAGCTTTGATGAAGAAATACCAAATAAATCATTATTCTACAAATTCTGAAGTTAAAGCTTCAATAATTGAAAGATTCAATAGAACATTAAAAGGTGCGATGTATAAACAATTTTCAAAACGAGGATCATACGTGTGGTATGACATATTACCACAACTTATAAAAGAGTATAACAACAAATATCATCGTACCATTGGAATGAAACCTATCCAGGTAAATAGTGCTAATGCCAAAATTGTATTACAACGCATTAAAAATAATACAACACCGAAATTGGAAAAATTGCAACCAAAGAAGTTCAAGGTCAACGATAAAGTTCGTATAAGCAAATACAAAGGTGTATTTAGTAAAAGATATCTACCAAATTGGACTAATGAAGTATTTACAATTTATAAAGTGCAACCAACTATACCTGAAACCTATTTATTAAAGGATAACAAAGGTGAATTACTTCAAGGTGGATTCTACGGACACGAATTGTTGAAATCAACAGTTGGTGATGTATATCTTGTCGAGAAGATTTTACAAAGGAAAAAGGATATGGTTAAAGTCCGGTGGTTAGGGTTTGATAAAAGTGAAGACTCTTGGATTCCTTCAAAAGACTTAGTATAGTTGTTTAATAGCTCATTGTGTGTTTAACCTTTATACAAGATGGAGATTGTACAACAAAAAGATCGATTTAATATCAATAACATTGATGAATTGACAGTTGACAATGATAAGTTAAATCATGGAAAACATGGTGAATTACTACCAAATACGATAAGATGTCTAATAACTGGTCCTTCAAATTGTGGAAAAACTAATGTTGTTTTTAACCTTATAACTAATCCTAAAGGATTGCGTTTTAACAATATATATATTTTTTCAAAATCATTGCAACAACCAAAATATCAATTATTGGATAAAGTACTTGCAAGTGTACCTGAAGTAAATTTTTACAAGTTTAATGCCAGTGAAACAATTATGCAACCAAATGAAGCAAAACCATTTTCTATTTTTATATTTGACGATGTTTCTTGTGAAAATCATGACACAATAAGGAATTATTTTGCTATGGGAAGACATCATAATATTGATAGCATTTACATTGGTCAAACATACAGTAAAATTCCAAAACAACTTATAAGAGACAATGCAAATATGTTGATCATCTTCAAGCAAGATGAAACAAATTTAAAGCATATATATAATGATCATGTAAATGCAGATATGCCATTTGAAAAATTTAAAGAGATGTGTGGCAAAGCATGGAATGAGAAATATAGCTTTCTCGTTATTATGAAGGAAGAAGATATTAAAAATGGTAGATATCGTATAGGGTTGGATAAATTTGTATTTATGCGTTGAACTACCGATGCTACATCTAGTTACATGTTGAACTTCACAGTGTAAACATGGTGAATCAAGAAAAACTATTGAAAGAAATAAAATCACTGAGTGATTCTATTAGGATGAAGAATCGTGCATTGAGGATGGGTTTAAGTGAAAGAGAAGAATTTTTAGACACTACATTTAAACCTATTACGGAACCTTTAAAACAGATATCAGAAACTATTGGTAAACCTCGTTATGAAGGAGATGTTTTACTACCAGTTTCTAAACAAGAAGTACAAGCATTAAAAAAAGAAGAAGATGATGATTCATATACAAGTGCTAGTGAGCAAGAAGAAACAAAAGAAGAAGAAGAACCAATTGTTGAAAAGGAAGAAGAACAGCCAATACCTGAAGCTGAACAATCTATTCCAAATTTAACTCAATTGAGTAGCGATATATTACAACATGGACCTCTTGGAAGAAAATATATAATGAAAATGCTACATGATATGAAATCAAACCCGAATTTGAGTAGATCACACGTATACGGAGCAAGAATTGATGGGAATGAATTGAAGATTGGCGATTCAAAGCTTGAAATAACACAAGACGATTACATCATTATTGGTGAGCATAGATATAAAGGAACAAAAGGATTATATGAATTAATTTTTAAAAACATACCACTAAGATATTCATCCAAAGATTTAAGTGTTTTTAAGGAGATTCTCCAAAATACTAACGCTCATAAAAGAAACTATGTAAAGGATGCAATGATTAATCGTTCACGTGCAACAAAATATAACATCGTTATAAAAAAGTTGTTTCCTCCACGAAAATTGCCAACATTACGTACTGCACCAGCGGTGAGACAACCACTGAAAAGAAAATCTTTATCACTTATGGATTTATCACTTCTTGAACAACATGGTAAAAAGAGTAAAGGAGATACTTCAACATCTGGTAAAGGATTGATGAAAAATCTATACAATACGAATGTGATTTACTACAACGATATCAATAAATTGGTTGATAGAATGAGACTATTGCATGAAGCCATGGAAGCCGGTCATACAGGTTTGAATAATGAATGGGTGGCTCTAGTTGATGAACTTAGGAATCGCGGTATAGTCGTATAATTGTCCGTGGATATAAAAGAGGTGCAAGCATAAGACGTATCAGTTCTAACATGAGCGTCGACAAGTTCGGACGGTACTCCGCTTTAGGAGTGCAAGTTGGAGAAGACAGAAAAAGAAGTGGATTACCGCAAACACCTGAAGGTGACTATAGCATAAGTAATAAACGTTTAAAACTAGTTAAAGATCCAAAAGAAGATACTGATGGAGCAAATTTGAAGACAGTAAAAGAAGCTACTTCAACATCATTAAAATTACATAAGAATACTTACGATGTTAAATCACATAGATTAATTAATGTTGGTAAACCAACTGAAGGTTCTGATGCAATTACAAAAGAGTACTTATCATCTGAACTTTTAAATACTTTAAAATTGCAATGGGGTAATAACTTAAAAGATGGACAAACGTATAATGCTGGAAATTATAGAATAACCAACGTGGGAAATCCCAAAAATGATAAAGATTCAGTTAATAAAGAATATTTACATTCTATAATACCTGAAAAAACTGAACATGGATTTTCTTTTTATAAATTTATTATAAATGACATTGGATACCCAAAAGAAGACGGTGATGCTGTAAACCTAAAATACATCAAGGACAACTGTATTTTACAAGATGCTGATGGAATCGATTGTCATGGAAAAACATTGACAAATGTAAAGTTTGGTTCTCAACCAAAAGATGCTGTTACTATGGAGCAATTATCCAAAGAATTAAAAAAAGAAACATCAAATTTTGTAAAACATGAAGATGCCGTGTTAAAGCGGGGAGATAAATTTATACATGGAAATAAAAAGTTTGATTTAATGCAAGGAAATAATGATGAATGGGATGCAGGACATAAAACAATAACAAATGGAAGATTTGGTATAAAAGATTCAGATGTACCTCTTATGGTGCAAACATTAATTGCAAGTGGTGGTAGATTAGATACATACGATGGTCGTAATAGAAGAATAAAAAATATTTATCCTGGTTATGGAGATGATGATTGTGTTACATTGAGACAAACAATAACTTGGGATAAACACTTTGGGACCAAATATGATGCAAAGATGAAGAAAATAATTAATATTTTACCAGGTGAAGATTCAAATGATGCTGCTACTATTGGACAAGTCATAACAACATCAAAAAGTGATTTAACCGCTTACACGTGTAATGATAAACGTATTATGCAGTTACAAGATCCTCAACATCCGAAAGATGCTGTAACTTTAGATTGTTTAATAAGAATAGTGGGTAATTTACTTATTGATACCCACAATCATATAGCTAGTACAACGAATCATGTGGTGATTCAACCCGATGAACGAGAAGCTTGGATTAAAAATAGAATCATAAATCAGTATATAATTAATTTGAATAACTAAGTCTTTAAATATAAAAGATTTTGCACAAGTTATTCATTTATGTAAAGTATCTCGTGGAGTAAACACACCAGTTATATAAGACAACATAATGAAGACCGTATCGCTCAGTCATCGTCAAGACAGCGGCAAGAGAGGACGTGGTATAACATCAGCTGCATTATCCCTGCTCAGACGGATTCCAGTTGGTGCTGTTGTAAATCGAACGATAGACGCTTTACCATACGAATTACATCTGCCCGGAGGTTATCAATATTGTGGACCTGGAACTAAGTTGGCAAAACGTTTAGCAAGAGGAGATCCTGGAATTAATAAATTAGATCAAGCTTGCAAAGAACACGATATAGCATATTCAAAGTATAAAGATTCAACAAATAGATCAATAGCAGATAAAATTCTAGCGGAAAAAGCTTGGCAAAGAGTAAAATCAAGTGACGCAAATATTGCAGAAAAAGCAGCAGCTTGGGCAGTAACTACAGCCATGAAGACAAAAGCAAAGTTAGGTGGTGGAAGACGTCGCAGAGGAAGACCTGCAAAGAGAGGCGCTCCCAAAAGAGGTGGAAACATTAAAAAAGGACGTCGTAGAACTCATAAGGCAAGTGTAAAGAAGACTTCTGTTTGGCAAATGGTAAAAAACGGAGCAGGTTTATACCTAAGACCATACCGTGTGTACTAAATAAGAAGAATCAATTGATAATTCCAAATAAAGCCTTAACAAATCATCAGTTAAATGATTATGTAAAATGTTTGAAAATACCATTTTTTCGAGGAGTTTTTATGAAAGATGCATTACCAACTAAAATATGGAAAAATGAAACTGGAATAGTAAATTTGGATTCCACCTATGGTCCAGGCACTCATTGGGTATGCTATAAAAAACTCGGACAAACCATTTACTACTTTGACAGTTTTGGCAATCTACCACCGCCAAAAGAACTGCAACATTATTTTCGAAACTCCAAAAACATTTTTTACAATTACAAAAGAGAACAACCTAACAATACTGAAATATGTGGGCATTTATGTTTGGAGTTTCTAGCGAAGAGTGTCAGTCAGCTTTAAGATGTCATCGTATACAGTGTCACTGAGTGGAAATTCATCCACATTGAAAAGTACGCTGTTCCCAGCATTGCGTCTATCCAAGGAAAGATTATGGGAAGCGGCATTACTTGATTTGACTACCTACAATTCAATTCCTAATGTTACAGAAGGAAAAAACAATTTACTACATTATTATGAAACTAAGGATGCTGCAGGAAAATACTCAGAATTGAAAATAATTACATTTCCTACTGGAGCATATGAAATTGATGACATAAACCAATTATTACAGAAACAACTCGGAGAAGACAATATCACCGTTAAAGGAAACAATAATACTTTAAAAGCAGAAATAACTTCGAAATATTATATTGATGTCAGCTTGGAACAGTCGATTGGCAGTTTACTTGGATTTACAGATACAAAAAAGAAAATCTTAACTCCTGGAACTACTCATTCAGGTGATTCAACTGTAACAATATTGAAAGTAAATAGTATTGATGTCACGTGCAACATTATACACGGATCGTATAGAGATGGAGTTAATCAACATATTTTACATACATTTTATCCAACAGTGGCTCCCGGTTTTAAAATTGTTGAGAAGCCACAAAACTTGATATACCTACCGTTAAACACCAGTTTCATTTCAGACATCGTACTGAACATATTGGATCAAGACGGTCATAGTGTTGACTTTAGAGGAGAAACAATTACTATACGGATACACATCAGAGCAGCAACATAAAAGTCAACATGGGATTATCATTTAAACCGCAACGGAAGAGTCGGGAGCTCAGTAGCTCCTCGACATTGGAAGAGTTAACATCGGAAAACATTCGTTTTCTACAGAAGATTGGATTGAAACTTAACAGCGATGGATATCCTGGATATATCTCAAGGACCAACGTTCGACGAAACACTATGGGAGAAGGAATATCACACGCACAACCCTTACACTTCATCAAAATTAAACAATAACGATGAAATAAGGATCCCCATTCAACAACAAGATATTTACACTTTACCGTGTGAAAGTTACTTGTACATCGAAGGACGGGTATTAAAATTGGATGGAAAAACTGCTTCAACAGTTCCTTTTATAAATAACCCGATGGCATATCTTTTTGATGAAATAAGATATGAAATATCAGGGGTGACGGTTGATTCAACAAAAAAGGTTGGTTTAACAACGACATTGAAAGGATTAACATCATTAACACCGCATGAGAAGAATTCAATAGTCACTGCCGGATGGGTTGCCCCCGATAAAGACACTATAACACCAGCTTCCAACGGTCACTTTGATTTTCATGTACCTTCACGATTGCTTTTGGGATTCGCTGAAGATTATAAACGGGTAATAATAAATGTCAAACAAGAATTAGTATTACTCAGATCTTCAACTAATAAGGACTTAATACTTGCAGACCCTGCAACTACGGAAGATAAACTGGAATGGCAACTACAGTTGGATAAAGTTGTTTGGAGAGTACCTCATGTAAGATTGGCCGATGAACATAGAATCCTATTATTGAGAAAGTTAAAATCTGACCGTGATATTGTGATGCCATTCCGAAGTTGGGAATTTCATGAATACCCTACACTACCTCAGACAGAAAGACAAACATGGACCGTCAAGACATCAACTTACTTGGAACGAGCAAGGTACATAATACTCGGTTTTCAAACTAAGCGAAAAGATGTTATCACTGCAAATGCTGGTCAATTTGATCACTGTAAAATAAAGAATTGTAAAGTTTTCCTAAACTCTCAATTCTTTCCCTATGACAATTTGAATGTCATGTTCAGCAAAAAACGTTTTTCCATTTTATACGATATGTATGCAAGATTTCAATCGTCATATTATGGAAAGACTAATACACCACTATTATCACCTGACCAGTATTATTCCAAGGCTCCAATAATTGTAATCGATTGTTCAAAACAAAATGAATCGGTAAAATCATCAAGTGTGGATATAAAAATTGAAATGGAATTTGAAGAACCAGTAGCGGATGGAACTTCGGCATACTGTCTAATTCTACATGATAAAATAGTTACTTACACACCGCTGACCGGAATTGTGAAGAATGTACTTTAAGAAGAATTGTATAACAACTGCAAATTTTTGAGGTTAGAATTATCTGCTTTAATTTTTGAGGTTAGAATTTCATTTGTGAAAGACAAGTTGAAAACAAACAATTATGTAATTGTATAAATTTCAAGGATTTTACGAAAAATATAAAAGCGAGAAAATAATTAGTAGAAACTTCATTCTATCTTCAACCGTCGTATGGGAAACATCATTCGCAAGATGAATTCTACTAACGGAGAAGAAAATACACCTCTAATGGATGATAATAGTTCAGATATAGAAAAACAAGTTGAACGAGAAATGGACGAGTTCCTAAAATTCAACAAACATAAGAAGAGAGAAGAAGAAAAAGCTGAAAAAGAAGTAAAAAGGAAGAAGGTTGAAGTTAACATTACAACCAATATTTTAACAGAAGTATTTCTTCGGATTATCTACCCAATTTCTTCATGCATGACAAAAAGTATATCAGTTGGAATTTTAAAATCAATGGATTATTCACCAATTGTTATTTTAAATCATGGAAACAAAATGGTTACTTTCAGTGAAACTACTTGGGAATCTCTCATGAAACATTTACATCTTTTGGAGTGCTATTTAAGTAACAACACATTTGGAAGAAGAACAAGATTAAGTTTATTGGAATCAAATATTGAAGTTGATATAGTAAAACATCGTGGAGGACAAATTGTTCGCTTCAGAGATTTAACTACACATAATGTTAAATTATATTTCACTAAAGAAGAATTTTACACTTTAAGTTGTACTACCGGTCCCGTCACCAGATATTTGAAACAACTAATATTTTCAAGTGCAATAATTAAAGACTATCTAATTGATACATTGGACAAAAAACCTTTTGTTCCAATTTTATACGGTCCCGTGGATACTTCAATCTTTAATAGAATACCTCAAGAAGTTGAAATGTGGAGACAATTAAACAACTATCACACCAATTTTAATATTGATGAAGTGGCACAAGAAGTGAAAGAAGAAGAACAATCCTGTCTGTTATAAACATCGGCTCATTCAATTTTTAAGTCAGTTGTTAGTAAGACTTCATCATGAATAAACGGGTTTCGTTTTCTAATGCGCCACATATAATGGAAGTTAAAAGAGGTATAATTGAATTTCAAGCTTTCCGAGGAAATGATGGTAATTTTATTATTAAAGAATTAGTAATCTTGGACATGAACACATCAGTAGTTTATCATTATTTGTTCAAACCTCCAGTACCATTTAATAGACTAACAACTAAAGCGAAAGTTACAAACAAATGGTTGAACAAACATTTTCACAACTTAAGATGGGATGAAGGTTTCATTAATTATAACATGATGCCGCACATTATGAATCATTATTGCAAAGAGTTTAAAATTATCTACACAAGGGGATTGGAAAAAGCAAATTGGATACAATCATTTACAAGCAACGAAGTGATTAATGCAATAATTGATAAAGATTTCCAATGCTACTTCAACGAACTTTGTATTTCATCAAAAAGTTTTAAACATCGAAGGTCGCAGTGCGCTTTAAAGACTACTGCTTGAATAATTTCCTTCAACAAACTGGTGGGGGTAGTGTCAGTGGTGGGGGTAGTGTCGATTATAAAAGTGAGAGCGCTACCATGACACAGCATGAGTATTACTCAAACCTCCGAAGAGACAACATCTCCGACGGACATTCTTATTAACAAGAAGATTAACAACAACATCAATATGGCATCACAGAACTTACTTCAAAGTTTAGTTGATCAGTTCAACGCTCATTCTAAATCATCAATTCTACCTACAAAGAAATGTTCTGAACTAAAAGAAGAAAAACACTACATCATTCATACTATTAAGAAAATGGAAACTTCAGTAGGTGATGCTATAAATTGCACTTTGAGCGAGGCACCTTATACAATTGGTGATGAAGCAAAATTTCAGATCTTCTTACCAAAGCGCTTCGTACAACTACTTCAAAATGAAGATCTTCGTATAATTCAACCCGGCGCACTCTATTTGGTATCACATGGACCCAGTGGAAACAACTCTACTGAACTTACAATTCATGTAACACCTACTACTGATTAATTTGTACATAACATTGTAAATATTTCTTTGTATTTGTTTTTTCAATAAATATGATATAAAACAAAAAAAAATAAAAATAAAAAAAGCAACATATTGTAATGTCTTTGTACATTACAATATGTTGCTTTTTTTAAAAATTCCACAGGATGACCTTGACCCAATTTTGTATAATTATAAAAGGGGAAATGTACTTGCAAAATTCATCAGTCTACTGCTACCTTTCATACCGTACACATCTCGCTCTTAATCCCTGAATATAAAACTGCAACATGTCCCTAAAGGTCAAGTGTGCATCTTACGATACTAACACCATAACAACTTTTGAACAACTCGAAGATTTAACCAACGAAATGCGAGTTTTACTTACCGGTGGTTATCACTTAACTGTTGATGTTAGTGCTACTAATACAAGAATGTTCACTAAAACAAAATATTGCGATGATGAAATATTTATTTCTACACAACCTACAACTTCTTCATCGCCAACTGGTCAACATAACATCAAGTTCCAAAAGTATTACCAATGTTGAATAACTTTTGACAGACAAAACTACAACTAAAGAATCACGTGATCAATGTGAGTTAATAAAAAGGATGTAATACTTGTATAAATAATCATTCGCTTCTTAGCTCTCACCACGACAAGACCTATTTAAGAAAATGTTGTACAGAATGATGATTCAACTTGATGGAAAAATCTATGGAAAAGACTACAACACCATTGAACAAATGACCCAAGATTTAGATGTATTAACTAAAGAAGGATATCAAGCTAAATTAATTTTAAAATTTCCTGAAGTACATCCATTATCAACAGAAGAACTTGTTGCTATGGCTAAGGCGGAGAGAGAGAAAAAGTCTGAAGAAAACAAAGAGAAACAAACTTCCTAAATTTTAATAATCCTTACACTTGTAAGGTATAATTTTTTTAAACTCCATTTGGATGACCTTGAAATTACCCCCACCACTTTTCACAGTACATAAAACTCACTATTCAACACTATACACTCTTATTCTTTCACTGGACTCCGCAGCGTCAACATGGAAGAGCAAAAATACAAGTACAAACCTCGTTACTGTTGTGAACAACAGTGTACAGATTTAGGACCAATGATGGTGGATGGGTTAGCTTGTACTAAATGTGAATTCTTCGGATCTTGTTATTGCAAATGCAAAACAAAACAACTACCACCACCGGAATTGCGAACTTTCAAATTTTACAAATCAAGATATTTTCATACATGTTGTCCTCAAAGATGTTTCAAATTTCACCCTCTAGATCTTGCTCATTGTCAACGCACCAATTCTCATCAAGATGATTTTTGTACACATATGATAAAAAGATGTAAATACAGATCAGATTGGTATTCCGATCCTGTAGAACCATCAAATGTGTAATTTCAGTTTTACACTCTTTTTTAAAACTTCATTTGGATGACCTTGAGATTTCCCCCACCACTAGTTCTAATTTTTATATAATATTAAATCATTCCACTTCCAACACTCTAACTAACAACATGGAAAACAAATTTATCAAATTTGAACATATAATAACTGACAGGGAGGAGATGGAAGAATTGTTTCAAAACTTACTTTCTGTCATTGACGAATATCCTATAAGATGGTTCAGAATTGTAGTTCAATATTTAAATCCTGGTGAATTGTTTTCTTCATCAAGTGAAGAAGATGAAACAACTACTTCGGTTCAAATAATTGAATTAAAAGATGGAGAAGAAGAACTAAACGTTTTATTCAATCATAAGCTCAAGGTTCCCTATATAAAAGCCCCCCTCCCTAGACAGCCCCCCTCCCTAGACGCCTGCTCAAGGTCACCATTATATAAGCCCCCTCCCTATGCGCCGATCCTCATTCCATCACCGACTCTCCAATAATGAACAACTCTCCATTGGCCCGAATGAATTCTAGTTTTGAAATAAACTCTAAAGAAGAGTTACAAGACATTTTTAATATTTTACAAGAACTTGTAGATAATTTTACAACCATCAAAATGAATTTGGAAATAACATACGATTGTGATATTTGTGATAAGATTGAAAGTTCGGACGAAGACAGTTTACTAAATCTAACTCCTGCACCATCTGACACTACTGATGGTAATAATGAACAGCAAAATATTTCCCCCACCACTTCTTTGTAATTCTTCGTTCCCCCCCACCACTTCTTTATTTAACTAACATTTCTCGCTTTCACTTCTCATTCCGTCTTCAACTTTTGAACTATCAACATCACTTGTTTTAAAATTTCAAACACTACAAAATCATGATGGATATGATGGATGAAGTTCCCTTCATAACTAGAATGGAAGAGGATAAATTGAAATTGGAAATTAAACGATTGGAAATGGAACGGGAAAACCAACTCGAAATGTTACGTTTGTTCAAGCTTTTCAAATACATCATCTGGGGACTCTGCGTTTACCTTCTCATCGTCGTTGGTGTTTGCATTTACAACTCTGTAGTTCATCACAAAAGTTCAACTTGTTTAAACTCTGCTGTTGCACATTAATTATATGTTCACAAATAAAATTCAAAATTTACTTCAGCCTATCCCACTATCACCAACTAGTTCAACTTTGAACTATTTCTGGTAGTAGTTGGGTAGGCTTTTTTAAAACTTACTCTGAATGACCTTGACATACTTTCCAGGCTCCAGTTATAACTGTTGAATTTCAATTTTGAACTAACTCTTAATTCATGCCCAATTCTACTTCAAATTCAGGGCATATGCTCTCGCCATCTGCACCCTGCAGCTGCCCTGGCAGCTGACACCATCTGACCCCTGCAGCTGCCCTGGCAGCTGACGTCACTTCCGGTTTAGAAGTGGCTTTTTCCCACTACTACCAGTCTCAAAGAAATCAATAAGGCCTCCATGTTCAAAAAGCAACTAAAAATATCTATTGGAACGACCTTACTACAAACTAAGTGAGTTCATAGAAGAACACTCCCATAAAAAATAAAATGCACCACACATGACACACACACACAAACACATTCATGCAAGAATTGACGACTCTCCCTCTCTTCAAGGACTGCAGGGATGACTTCGATGGTAAATGGTAAATGGTGTAAGAACGCCACATGTAATTTTTATTTACGAATTACTAGTCTACTTGTTGCTCGGAATCGAGCAATTTATTTTCATACAATACAAAAGTAACATTTAGTTCTAAATTAACGACAACCGACCAATCCAATATTGTTAATAACAGTAATCACAAAAAACTACACGTGTTTACAGCTATACATTAACAGATGTTTAAAATGTTTAACACAAACCCAATGTTATTCTAATGGGAAAATCTCAAATTTAATTTGTGTAAAGCGCCCTTATTTTATGTCTGATTTTCATCGATTTTTAGCAGAAACAACTACAGAACAAGCCCTATCTAACGACACCAAAAACTTGAATATCAGTTAAAAATTGTAGGAGGAGTATATATTATATTTAATATTAGTACAGTAAAATTAGGGTTTTAGATCGGCAACTGATGTGCATTCCCAAAAATTTGATAAGAGCTTATTTTAAGCACTATAATTAAAGATCCGATGAGTCCCCAAAAAATAAAGTTGTTTTTCACCTATAAAACCACTTTTCAAAATGGCGGTTTTTTGGTAATGGGATACATTTTGAAAAATTTAGTATTTATTTTTCTTTTTCACCTGCATTTCTCAATATAATGTTGTGACATCGCCACCGATAATTTTTTAATGGGAAGTACCATTATGACCGGTCGTTAATTTTGGCCGCCATCTTGGATCCGCCATATTGGATGAAAGTTATTTTTTTGTAATATAAAGATAGAAAATTCAATTTTTTTAAAATTAGCTTTTAGTTAAAGATTAATATCTCAAGTTCTAAGTAAGACACAAAGTTAGTTCTGGTCTTAAAACAACTGGTACATCAATGTCTTTAATTTGAGTTATTGACCATTGAAATTCATTGGATATTAAGTGGCTTATAACTGTCTAATCAACATAAAATTTATTGGTTCCTGAAATTCGTCTTCAGTTAAAGACGTACAACTCAAGTTGTAAATGAGATTCAAGGTTCGTTTTGGGTTTAAATTACACGGTACATTATTGGCTTTAATTCCATATATTGATTGTTAAAATTGGGCACGTTTAAGATGTGATATTATACACTTTTCAATAAAAAATATTTCCATTTCTGAAATTTGGGTAAAGTTTAAAATTTACAAACCGTTTCAAACTAAGCCAATTCGAACGAACAAAAACTCTAAAGAAGCCCATTGATCCACTGAGTGATCTGATACAAAAATTAACAACCTATCTCAATTAGAACATGATATATGAGGAAAAATAAGCAATAAATATGTTCAAAATTTGTAACGTCCATAAGAAATGTATGGAGAAGAATTTTAATTTCTGTATATCTTTGAAACGGAAAAATATTTTCAAAAACGGATTGCCGCATTGTAATGAGTTAAAAAATCTACTCTGAAATGATGTGTCACAACACTATCTTTACATTAGAAAAAAACAAATTTGTATCCAATATGGCGGATCCAAGATGGCGGCCAAAAAATTAAGACCGTTAAATATAAAGTATTTAGTACCCAACAATTAATGGAGTTGTCCCACAACATTATATTGGGGCAATGCACTTAAAAAATGAAAAAAAGGAAGCTTTTTTCAAATGTATTTCATTACAAAAGAACGGCCATTTTGAAAAGTGATTTTATAGGTGTAAAACAACTTTATTTTTTGGGGACTCATCAAATCTCTTTTTATAGAGCTTAAAGGAAGGTCTCCTGAAAATTTCATGGACGCACATCAGTTGCCGATCAAAAGGTTGTTTTTGGCCTTATTTTACTGTACTATATATTAAGAAATCACTTATACAACAATTAGACTTTTAAATAATATCAAAATTTGTAATAGTATTCTTTGTTATTGTAGCAAGTTACAATGTGTAACAAGATTATAATTAATTAAAAAACAACACAAAAAAAACTTAGCGTATTAAATAAGTATAGATGATGCAGATTAGTTGAATGGAAAGAGATGGTCTAATAATTTTGCTGTAACGTAGTTTAAAAGAAAACAGAAATTTGATATTTTAACTATTTTTTAAAAATTATAATTTTTTATTTAAATGTAAAAAAAGAAATAAGAATAATTAATTCACTTAAAGAAATACAAAGTAACAGTAGGCCATTTGAACTGGTTAAATCCGGTCATTTCTAGACTGTTCCTTGTCAACACATGCTGTAGGGGTAGGGGTTGAGACAGAATCTTCTAGAACCAGCCTCTCAAAACTTATATAAGGAGCCTGCTGCCTACACTCTGCCTTTTTCAATGTTAGTGAGTTGTAGAGTGCAGTTAGTCATGAAGAAGCAGGTGCCTACTTTAAAAGTAGTAAGTAATTTTACTATTGATTTTATCATGTTTTCTCATGTTTTCAAAAGGTTTTATTAATAAAAAAGACCATGAATAAATTAACAATAAATGAACCCCTTTCCAAAGAAATTGTCAAATAAAGATTGTAATTTGTGTAGTTTATAATTTTTGAACTTGTACAAATTTAAAGTAAAATATGATTAAAATTATTTGACTTGAGTAAATGAAAGTTGACTTGATTTCAGAATGTTAAGAGTTTATTATTTAAAGAAAACAAAGTTGTAATTCAAAGAAGGAATTGAAGGATTTTTAATTTTGTGATTTAGTTTTATTTATGTACTAATTTTTTTAGCAGCTAAGCAAGGAAAGGGAATCTTTTGTTACAGGGCTCAAGTAATGTCTGGGAAAAAAGTGTCCCTAATTAATGTAGACGTAACTTATGTTCAGTTTTATGCGAAATGCGTTATTTTAAGTTTCTTTTATTCTTGAACTTATTAAGAAATGATAGACAGTTTGTTATGGGAATAAATGAACTTTAACTTCAAGAGACTTTTAATTACTTTAAAATCCAATTCTTCTCACTAACAAGAATAATTCAAATTATGTTACATACATAATAATTGCGCCACTCTGCTTAGTGCACACCCCTTTCAAATTCGAACATGTTTCTGTTGAATTAGTAATTGAATTTTGAAAAGAATCATTCACTTTAGTTACATTAAATTGATTTTAAAATGGGCTCAAAAATAGATTTACTGTCGAAAAGTGAGTTAGAATATGAGTTGAAACTAAGGAACTATGAACCAGATAGTAAAAGTACATGTTCAGTTTTAAGGAAAAAGTTAAGGCAGTTAGTTAAGAGCAACACTGACAGGGATGTGAAGCACTTACAAAATAAATTTGTCCTTCAGGAAGAATTGGATTACATTGATATAAGTTTGAAGGTTTTGTCTAGTAAGTTAGATGACCTAAATGAAAATAGTAGACCAATAGACATCCTCAGGTATGAAGCTAAAAGTGAACATTTGAATTTAAGGATAGGGAATTTAAATAGATCTAAACTAACTGAGGAAGTAAAGAAAAACTTGGAAAAATATGAAAGTGAACTTAAGGCTTTAGATCTTAAATTTGAGGAAATAAACAAAAGCATTGATTCAAATGCGAAGGATGTAGTTCTGAGAAAGTTAAGTGAGAGTAATATTGAAGAAGAAACATTAGATGATGTTTTTAAAAATGCAAATGTAGAGGATGAAAATAAAACGGAATCAAGCCCGGAACGAGAACATAAAAATGAATCAGATAACAAAATTCCGGAGGTAAATGCCCTGCACACTGAGTCTCAAAATGTAGATATTTTACCAACTAAACACTATAATATGGGGACAGTAGATAGTAGTTTATTCTCTAAATTGCCTAATCCTGTGATGAAATATTTTGAAAATTTACAAGTATGTGATGGCCTTAAGATCGATGGTTTATTAAAATTCTTAAGCGTTGTGTTAAGATTAAAAAGAGAAACTAATTTGACTGATATTCAAATACTAGAGATGTGTCAACAGTATTGCAATGGCCCGTTAAGGAGTAAAATTTTAGACTGCAAATCCACCCATAAAAGTATTGACATTTTTCATAAAGAAGTATTAAGCTGTTTTGTGCCATTAGGATTAAGAGAAGCCCTGAAAAAAGACCTAGTTACAAGACCTCAACGACAAAATGAGCCATTACATGCTTATGTTTGCATGGTTAAGGAAAACTGCAAACTATTATGTTGCAATTATTCTGAAACTGAATTGGTTCAATTGATATGCATGAATATGAATCCAGAGGAAAGGAGTAGATTAGTTTTTATGCCACTTCCTCAAACCTTTGCGGATCTGAATCAACTCTGTATTCAAAGTCAAAATGTTGGCTATGCCAATTGGGAGCGAAATAATATTCATGCAAGGGGCAAAACATTTAATAATGTGAACAGTTCAAACCAAAGTCCAAAACCAAAGTTTGTAAATAATGTAGTCAGCCAAAGTACCCCAGTTAAATGTTTTAATTGTGATAAGGTTGGTCACATAGCTAGGAATTGTTTTAAGCCAAAACAGTACAGAGGTAATAATGGTGCCAGAAATACAACTAAAACCCCTAATAATTTAAACTAAATAGGGGAGAGGCCAAGTGGGGCGGTTTTGTCTCCCCGCATAAAATGAACAAGGGTGTTAAACAAAGTCCCCATAAGAAACAAAAGGCTTTAAAAACAAGTAAACAAGAAATACAAGGTTACAAAAAAGAAATGTGGAAATTTAAAAAGAAAATAAACCATATTAAACAAAATGGTTGGCTTAAGGAAGATTTTGTAAGATGTAGTCTGCCAAGGATAAACATAAAGTTTTCTCAGGTTTTAAATAGGAATGCCTTATTAGACTCAGGAAGTTCAATAAATGCATTATCTCTAACTATGTTTGGTATTTTAAGGGATAGCAAGCTAATAAGGAGTGAGAAAATGATAAAAACAAAATGTTTCACAGCTAATAACAATGTAATGATGTCATGCGGAGAATGTGTAGTGAAGATAAGTATTTCCAATCTATCTTGGTTTGTCAAATTTGCTATTGTTGAAGACCTAGCTTATAATATTATCCTAGGGAGTAACTTTATGAAAGAAACAAAAATGATTCTGGATTTAGCAAATAAAGTCTGCATTTTTCCGTTCAAGCAAAATGTCAAAGTTAAATTTTGTTCTATGGAAGAAGTAAAAGATAGTGTAAATAATGTGCAAGAAAACGGATTAAAGGTCGGTTGTCCAGATATGCAGAATTATGTTGAGGTGCTAATCAGGAAATATTCAAATGTTTTTACAAGCAAAATAGGCAAAGCTTTGAACCATGAAATTAAAATTGAATTAACGGACAATGAACCAGTAAAACAAAAAACTTATCCGCTTTCACCACCAAAACTTAAAATTATGAGAGAGATAACTGATGACCTATTAAAACAGGGAGTTATTGAGGAATGTATGAGTCAGTATAGCAGTCCAAGTTTTCTAGTAAGTAAGCCCGGAACAGATAAATTTAGATTGGTTGTTAATTATGCTAAAGTAAATCAAAAGATTATAAGAAATAACCAGCCAATAGGAGATTTGCATGATAGTGTCCATTTTATGCAAGATTGTGAGTACTTCACTGTCCTGGACTTATGTAACAGTTTCTACCAACTACCTATCTCGGATGACTGTAAACATATCACTAGCTTTACAACGCCCTATAGCCAATTTTGTTTTAAGCGAGTTCCATATGGTCTACATTTAGGGTCTGGAGTTTTGAGTGGGTATTTGGAAAAGATTTTCCATGATATAAAGTATAATTACATGCTCAACTTTGTGGATGACATAATAATTTTTTCCAAATCAAAGGAAGAACATAAAACTCATCTTGAAGAGGTAGTTAAGCGGCTCTCTATGAACAATTTAACCGTAAACCCCTCAAAGGTTAAATTTTTCCATAAGGAGATTAGTTTTCTCGGAAATCTAATTAGTAAAAACAGTGTGACAATTGACCCGGAGAGAACAACAGCGATTAGAAACTATCCTAGACCGACCACTGTTAAGCAAGTTCATACATTTATTGGGATGACACAATTCTTTTCTAAATACATTAAAGATTATGCGTCAATAGCAAGTCCACTAAACAATTTAAGGAAGAAAAATGCAAAATTTTATTGGTCAGATGATTGTGAAAATAGTTACCAAGCGCTACTAAGTGCAATTAGTAATCCACCTGTTTTACAAATAGCCGATTTTGACAAACAATTTTATTTAATGACGGATGCGAGCTCAGTAGCTGTTGGTTCAACATTATTGCAAAAGAATGAAGCCGGAGATTTAGTACCGATTGCATATTTTTCAAAGAAGCTGACAAATTCAGAAATGGCATGGTCGACTTATGAGAAAGAAGCTTATTCAGTTGTTTTAAGCATTCAAAAATTTTATAATTATTTAGAGGTACAATCTTTCCATTTGATTACGGACAACTCAGCACTGTATTTTGTTTTATCTAACTGCCATAAACTGGGAAGCAAATTAGCCAGATGGAGTCAAAAAATATTAAGTTTGCCTTTTACTGGGGAACATGTAAAATCTAAAGGTAATCCTGTGGCTGACGCTCTTTCGAGAGTTTTTGCTGAGCTAAGCGATAAACATAGAGTGGAAATAGTTTATGAGCAGAGCAAAATATTAGATCCGAGAAAATTGCCTAAGAAGTTTAGAAGCGTAAATTCAAAGCTCATGCACAGTAATAGGGAGTCTCAATCTAAAGAAATGAATGCAATAACTGATTTTCCTTTAGAATTTACGAGTATTAAAGACAGTCAAAAACAGGATCCAGCAATCGTAGAGATTTATAACAGTATAAAAAATAAAACAAATTCAGAAAAATACTCAATTTGTAAAGGAGTAGTTATTTACAAGAAAACTGATCGCAATAAAGGTCAAATTTATCTGCCAGAGAATTTAATTGATATGGTTTACAAGTATTATCACTCATCAGATCATGGATGTCATCCAGGGGTGAACAGAACTTACCAGAGAATAAGCAGTAATTTTTTCAGACCGGAATTGTACAAAGAAATTAAAAATAAAGTTTTAGGCTGTGAAATCTGTAAAATGAGCAAGCCCGCACAGAGAATTTATGAGGGAAAATTAATATCGACACCATCAAAACAATGCTTTGAGAGGGGATACATAGATTTTGCTGGCCCATTTGTACGCTCTAAACTCGGAAATGCTTATGTGCTGATTTATGTTGATCATTTTAGTAAATACACATTTTTAATACCCACCAAGGACAGCAAAACAGCTACAGTTATTAAAAAACTGGATGAGATAGTATTTAATAATTTTTCAGTTTGTAAAAGCTTGGTTTCTGACAACGCAAGTTGTTTTTCATCAACACTAATGTCTCAGTTTTATTTTCAAAAGGGATTAAACACTTTAAAATTACACCCTATAAGGCAAGTGGAAACATAGCTGAGCGCTACATTAGGACAACCAAGGCAATATTGAGGGCATTGCACCATAACAATCAATCGAATTGGGACAAGTCTCTGTCGTTAGTGCAAAATTCATTAAACTATTCACATAATGAGGCTTTGGGTGATTGTCCATTTAATGTTATGTTTAACCACAAGCCTAATTGTGAATTGTCAAACTATTGGGACTTGCATGGAATTTTAGAAGAGGATTTAAGCCAGGAAGATATTAGTAAGAAGCTAGAGCATATAAAACTCTCTCAAAGAAAAGCATACATGAAAAATGCTAAATCGGGGAGATATTCAGAAGAAAAATCTAAACACCCGTTCAAAACAGGGGATAAAGTATTTTTAAAGACTCATTATTTATCGGACAAGGCAAAGAAGTTTACCAGCAAGATGGCTTTAAGATATTCAGGACCATACAAAATAATTTTCTTTTTAAATGATGTTACTGTATTATTACAAGATTTGAAAAATGACTTAAATGTAAAAAAGGCACACATTTCACAGATCAGAAAGTAAGGAAAATATTTATTAACAATTAAATTCACACTCATATCCACACAAAATAGTACATCCTGTTCTGTAATATATTTATTCTATGTTAAATATAACAAAACCCAGTCAAGAATTTATATCTGAGTTTCAAACTTTTATGAACTAATTTAAAATTAAATCTTAGAATTCTATAGAAAGGATACAAGCAGATGACCGGCTTCGTGGAAGTAGCACAACACTTATCACTATCACTATCACAAGGACACTATCACTTCAAACTATCACTTCACTACAATTAATCACATACGACGGCGACGCGACGGTATCTACGAAATGTAACACCATGGGCCCGACGGACTACGACTACGACTTACACCGACTGCACGGAGAACGATTCTAAAGACAACTGATTTGACTTTAAAAACTTGGTTGTGTTATCTAAATGAAACAGGTTATTTGTTTGAAGAGGACTACAACAATTGAAATTCTTTAAATGTTTTCCTTGTTGGTAACAACAGACTGAGCCTGCTGATAAGGATGAGATAAGAGAAGACGTCTGGAATTTCTTGTTCTACGCTTCAGTTATGATTTTATAAATTTTCAGATAAAAAAAAATTAAAATTAAATGAAAGCAGGGAAGATGTAAGTTTTAAAATATTTAAAACTAGCATCCCAGCTACATAAAAAGGTTGATGATACAATTTGGAATGTATAAATGAGATATCACATCATCAATTAATAAATTGAAATAAATCTTTTAATTGAATGGTACCATTATGGATAAAATGTTGTATATATTGTAAATAGTCTTAAGAAACAAATTGAATATATTTTGTATTGAACGGATAAAACTCCAGTAAATGTGGCGATGAACAATATTGAATATGAAATTAATAGCCCAATTTTTTTTAAACTAAAGTGAATGTTTAAGGACTTATAAATGGAAGATAAATGTTAGGCAAAGAAAAAATCCGCGTACGGGAGTGCTTTAGGAACAAAACGTGTAGGCCCTGTGTCCCAAATGAAGAGAATGCAGCATCGTGAACAGTGTGTGGACTGCTGATGCCGGCTAGTGCAGCGATCACGCCTCGGTGCAGCCTCTGCCGCCTTCGAGTCACGCGACCCAAGGTGGGAACGGACCTTTGGACCACCCTCGCCTGCGCTACTGAGACTTCGGCCTCACCGCGGAGAAGAAGATTATGTGCAATCAAGAATGAAGATTGGACAAATTTAGATTAAGTTAGAATTAATATTAAGTTTGTTTTGAAATTGTCAAAAGGTTGTTTAATTTTTAAAAATTAGTTTAAAATTTGACAGCAAATTTCTTTTCTAAAGGAGGGGGGAATTTATGTAACGTAGTTTAAAAGAAAACAGAAATTTGATATTTTAACTATTTTTTAAAAATTATAATTTTTTATTTAAATGTAAAAAAAAGAAATAAGAATAATTAATTCACTTAAAGAAATACAAAGTAACAGTAGGCCATTTGAACTGGTTAAATCCGGTCATTTCTAGACTGTTCCTTGTCAACACATGCTGTAGGGGTAGGGGTTGAGACAGAATCTTCTAGAACCAGCCTCTCAAAACTTATATAAGGAGCCTGCTGCCTACACTCTGCCTTTTTCAATGTTAGTGAGTTGTAGAGTGCAGTTAGTCATGAAGAAGCAGGTGCCTACTTTAAAAGTAGTAAGTAATTTTACTATTGATTTTATCATGTTTTCTCATGTTTTCAAAAGGTTTTATTAATAAAAAAGACCATGAATAAATTAACAATAAATGAACCCCTTTCCAAAGAAATTGTCAAATAAAGATTGTAATTTGTGTAGTTTATAATTTTTGAACTTGTACAAATTTAAAGTAAAATATGATTAAAATTATTTGACTTGAGTAAATGAAAGTTGACTTGATTTCAGAATGTTAAGAGTTTATTATTTAAAGAAAACAAAGTTGTAATTCAAAGAAGGAATTGAAGGATTTTTAATTTTGTGATTTAGTTTTATTTATGTACTAATTTTTTTAGCAGCTAAGCAAGGAAAGGGAATCTTTTGTTACAGGGCTCAAGTAATGTCTGGGAAAAAAGTGTCCCTAATTAATGTAGACGTAACTTATGTTCAGTTTTATGCGAAATGCGTTATTTCAAGTTTCTTTTATTCTTGAACTTATTAAGAAATGATAGACAGTTTGTTATGGGAATAAATGAACTTTAACTTCAAGAGACTTATAATTACTTTAAAATCCAATTCTTCTCACTAACAAGAATAATTCAAATTATGTTACAATTTATTTTATTTGCTAAAAATTCATTTTTTGCTTCATCTATATCAGACCTTAATTTAATACAATAACGATCTATATATTAATAGGCAAGCATGTTTCGTTTCCTCCTTTTTTCTCAGCTTGTATGCATCGCAGGAAAAATCTGCGAATACCGTTTGAAAGGCATCGTCCTGTAGATGAACAGAATCACATTCTAATTCACATCGGACTTCAGGGCTACGCCCCACAGGCTTTCAAAGTTCCAATGTTAATCTTATGGGGGAAGGGGAATTAATTGAATCATTAGACAGCCGTAGTAATAACAAATTTCAGCAAAACAGTAAGAACAGATGTTTTAAATAAATATAAAATATTTTTTTTTTAATCTAAATTGGGTCCAGAGCAACTAAAATTTTGGTCGAATATCGACCAGTAGGCGATCTCTAGTTTAAATAATTACAAAAATTTAAATCATACGGCCTTTTTTTAAACATACTGTACAATTTCTTTCGCCTGGACAGCCTATTTAGCAAGTTTGAGTTGATCCAAGGACTAATAGATTTTGCCTTCTGAAGTTTGCTGCACTTAAATTTAACTTAGAACTATTTACTATAGACGATAAAGTTTCATAAAAAAAGTTATAACAATAATTTACATCATCTGACAAAAAACATTCATGCCACCTCGTTTCTTACAGCTTTTATTTAATTAAATCAAAATCTAATATATTTGGAATGAGGTATTATGTGGCAGTAATTTTTGAAAGGTGAAGAATGAACAGTATTTTTTTTTATATATTAGTATAGTCTAATCTTTAGATGGTCGTTATAAAAGTAATAATTAATCGAAAAAAAACTATGAATTTCTACTTCTAATATTAAACGTTTTATATTAGTGCTAAATATTAATATTGTTATTAGGTTGATAATATGAAAAAAATTGGGAATTTGTATTTAGTAGTTTAGTAAATCTAGATGTAAGCATTAACATCTGTATGATAGTTTTAGTATTAATATGAGGCCCCAGGTAGGGCCTACCTGGGGGCCGAGACATTTTATTGGTAAATTTGAACACATTATCTCAGTAGATGTAATAATTCAGTCACACAAACATAAGCGTATACGGTAATGCAGAGTGCAAAAAGTTTTGTTGTTTTTAAAATCGACAGCTCGTTCACTCCGCTTACTAAACTATTTAGTATTTGGAATTTTGAATCTACCTTAAATAGGCTATTACTGAGAAAATTCCAAAAATATATCCCAAGTTATTCTTATAGGAAAATACAAAACTCCCCATCTCACTTATTTATTATGATAACTTAATAAAATAAGTATGTACTTTCAAGAGGCAGAGATAAATTAATATTTTCTCACAATGCCTTATATGGCGGAAAATCTACATATTCATTTCTCAAGAGTGTTTTATGGGAAAGATTACAAATTTTTAAATCTTCATAATATTTGTTATGTAATTTTACTTGGCAATTTTGTAATTTTGCTTGTAAGAACCCTAAATGCAGCAAATGTACTAACATAACAACATATAATGTTTATGGTTAAAAGGACAACATCGCCAAATTTTACTGGAAATTCACTTGGTACGCAATATGTATTGCGCACGCAATGGTGTATTGTAATAAATGTTATTCAAAAATTCATTACCTATTGATTTATTCCTTTACTTGGTTAGTTATATTAGCAAACACAAAAATCAGTAAACTGTGACTAAATTAAATTCTTTATTAGTCTATTTTATAAACATAACAAGTCCATTGTTTACTTAGGCCTAAAACTTAGTAGCCTAATCAAAACATAAGAAATAAGCAAGCCTAAACTATCAAGTTGTATTTATTATTTTTTTAAATTTAAAAAATAAGTTTTTTGAGGATTTGAAAGGGCCTATAAATATTGTATTTATAAGATATATATATACGATATACGATTTAAAGAATTAATACATCATATAAAGAATTAATACATCATAATAATCGTAAACGTTTTAGATACTGGCCATAATAAACCAAATCCTTCATGAGCTTTTGTTCATCCATTCTGTGTTTAGACAAAATACCTCGTGTGTTTACAATCAGCTGATTGAAATCGTGTAAAATAAATAAATTGTAAAGGTTTGAAAATGTCGATATTTTTAATTGAAGGAAGTAAGATAGAAGTAAGATAATGTTAAAGCAAATAAATTCTGCTAATATACAAATGTTTACGTTTTATTTGGTACAAACTGCGTGTAAATTGGTCCAGTGGAAGTCTCAGACGAACTGTCCAAAGGATTGGAAATGTTGACTTTTTTCCCCGTCAAATCTCCATAAGAAAAGTTTATTTTTCATTTTTGACCGATTCAAAGTAAATATGTTTGAAACACGAATAAAACCTGCTAATATAGACCCGAAAACGTTTATTTTGGTACAACCCGCATGTAAATCGTTCCAGTAGAAGTCACAGACGAACTGTCCAAAGGTTTTTTACCTTTGTGTTTTAAATATATAGATTTTTTAAAAAATGGTTAAAACTGTTTAGCGTCTAAAAATTCTGCTAGGAGCGTTACCAACCTTAAAAACGATTACAAATTGACTGCTGGTTTTTACTATCATTAGTAATTTAAAATGTAGAAAAACTATCAAATTTACTGATTTACTGAGCGTGTATGCAAATCATAAATAAACCATTCTGATCGTTATCGTGATAGGGGATCAATGGGTGCTGAATTGTGGTTTGAGAAATGCCTAAGTACTTTACATTAATACGTGTTTTGGTAAGAGTCAAATGATCATATTGAGTGAATATGATATAACAATTGAAACTTTAAGTGTGTCAGTCAACGAAGTGTTAGAATTCTGGATTTTTCCAAAAACATTTTGGTCACTTCATAGGTTGCAGAACTATAGGAAACTATCGGGGCCGAAGACCGTCCAACTCGCGCCCGACGTCCGTCCGACGCGCGCCCGACGTCCATCCGACGCGCGCTCGACGGACGTCTTTCGACGCTGGAAAGACGCTTGACATTTTTGTCAGCGTCACAATAACGCGCGCCCTACGTCCGTCGCCCGACGCCGTGCATAAAAGGGGCCTTGGTGCAACAAAAGTTGCAGACATCCCCTCAGCCCCCGCTCTACCTGCCAGTACCACGTGACTGTCCTGGCGCTGGTGATGGCAGTATCCCTCAATATAGTGTGGTAAAATTAGTCAGGAAAAATGAAATAACTTTTGGAAAGCAAATTTCTTTTGAAATGTCTTCTATGGCATTCCCTGACATTCCTCCGAAAAGTAACCAGAAATCCCATATGGGGATCACGCTTAAAAATGAGGTGTTGGCCCATAATGAGTTATATTGAAATATGATATTAAGCATAATAAATTTAAAAACATTCCAGAAGGTGTATATATATATATATATAAACGGTCTTAAAATGTAGAATATTATGCCATAAACCCGACCTTAATATAACTTTCGGGAGGAAAATGGCAGGCGTTCAAAGTTTAGAATTAAATAATATTATCAAAACTTTGAAATGCAATAACTTCCGACATTTTTGACCTTTTGATGTCTGGTTTTCGGCTATGTACTCTCCTTACTATGGCCTTTAAAATTATGTATAGCATGGCTATGGACTAAAACATTTTTTTTTAACTTCCTCTTTGGGACGTTCATGTAGAGGACGGTTCAAGGGTAATATGATAGACACATGATAAGCTAACCGCATTTTCAAAGGTAATTGTAAAAGGCCTTAGAGAGACCTTAGAGGTAAAAAACTGTTGCCGCAAAGAGCACCTCAAAAGGTCAAGTATTAAAAAAATATTACATTTTTAAGCGTTTAGGTTAAAATTTGATTACTATTCAAAGTTTGACAGGCTGCCGTTTTCGACTCAGGCAACCTTTTGAGATAGGGTTTGCGGCAATTATATTCTAATACTTAAGGGCTTTAATTTGATGTAAATAAACCCATTGATCGACGAAAGATTTATTTCTGACTCCATGTGGGCCATCCCATCATTTTTAGGTATGTTGCCTACTGGGGATTTTCAGGGGACTTTTCTGAGAGAGGTCAGGGGATGGCACAAAACACATTTCAGCAAAAATTTGATATCCAACAATTTTTTTTGTTTTCTAGCCATATTTTGGCTTTATTTTACTACATTACTGTGCGGATACAGTTCAAAGGCTACGCTAGTGTCGTTTGTAGGCCTACGCCGTGTGGCAATGTAACTTGAGTTGTTAATGTGTGTGTATTGAAACTGTTCCTCGTTGTAGTTAATATGGATTGGTCAAGGGATCAAATTGTATCATTAATTGAGCTATAAAGGCCCGTTCTGTGGAACCCAACGTTGCCTGAATACATAGACGAGAACAAAATAATAATAGTCTAATAATAATAATAAAATAAATACTGCTTGGAGTGAAATAGCTGGTTCCGCAGCTGCGCTCCTCGTGGTTGGTGGGGGGAGTGGGGCGGGATGGGTTGGGGGGGAAGATGAGTGGCGGGTTGGAGGGGAGGGGAGGGATAGGTGGGGTGAGCGGAGGGGCGGGGAGGGGAAGTCGACTGCGCATCAACTTTGCGCATAGCCGGGAACAACCTGAAGTGAACGACTCTTTTTGGAACTGTTCTTAAGGAACAGATCTTTTATACCTGTTGGGAATTTTCAAACTCCGGCCTTTCCCGCTCGAATTTATACACATTGAGACACGGTTCACATTTATACGTGTTGGGACGATTGTTAGTTTTATACCTGTTGATACAGACTGGAATTATACCTATTGAGACGAAAATTACAATGTTAAATAAAGCACAGTTTTGTCTCAACAGGTATAAACCAACATGATTTTGTATCAACGGATATAATTTTTATACCTGTTGGGACGATTCGTTTTTCTACCCGTTGAGACGAATTTCACGTTTATATCCGTTGGGATTATACCCGTTGGGACCCCACGGATAAGACATACTTATTAGTAGTATATTACGCCTTATTCCATAGCCATGTTACGTATGGTCTTGAACTCTGGGGACACGCTTCAGATTGCGACAGAGTCTTAAAGCAACAGAAAAAGGCAGTTAGAATCCTGACAGGCAGTGGAAGGCTCGACCACGGAAGGCCACTCTTTGAGAGAACCGGTGTGCTCACTGTTTACAGTTGTTATATCCTTGTCTGTGTGTCCTATGTCCATGCCAACTTGGATCAATTTGTCACAAGAAACCAGGTTCACTCTCACAACACCAGGAGAAAGTCACAAATAGATGTGCCCTACTGTCGCCTGACTAAGACCAAGGATTTTTTTCCTGTTTTGGCCCTGAGGCTATACAACAAACTTCCTGCCAGAGTCAAAGCTCTTGAGACCCAAAAATTCTCTGCTGTTGTGAAAAAGTGGTTAAGAACTAAACCATTCTATGCTCTCAGCGAGTTTTTCGAGGATGACTGTGCAGGGCTATAACTCGTTATCCACCGCCATTTCCGTTATTATTTATCAACCATCATGGAAGTGTGTATATAGTTAGTGTAAATTTTTAAGTATTTTTTTTTTGTGACGTATTATATAAGTTTTTTTTTTTACATCAAGACAAAATAATATATAGGCCTACCTACATTGACGCAGCTATTCCAGAATATTCTGGTTACAAGCGAAGGAGGAGGTAATTCAGGTAATACCATTATATTGTAAAAATAAAAGTACTACCACTGGCTATCACAGCCCTGGACATAATCTTATCTTTGATTTTATGATTGTTGAGCATTTAAAAGCTGTGAAATCTCATAATGCAATGATTGTGTACCTAGTTGCTGTACAGTTAGTTCCAGTTGAGTGAGCTTCCTCAGTAGCCTATATTACTGAATGGGGCCCAATGCGTCATCTCTGTTGCTCAATTTGAATGAATTTCTTGGACCAGATGGATAAAATGAATTAAAAAATCTTACCCCAAATAGCCTGACTCAGAATCCTTGACCAAACCTCAACCCTCAAAACCCTTGACCCGTGACCAGAAAAATAAGTGGATGCCATCAAGGCCACTGGAGGCCTTCAGTGCCCATTATCAAGAGGGCCTACAAGAAGAGTCTGACTGTATGTATGTAGGTTAGGTTTAAAAGTTAGATTAGAGGTTAGGTTCCCTAAGTTAGTTCTAGGCCTAGGTTAAATGACTTTGACTTTACATTGCTTTTTCAACACTTTATCCAACATTTTACAGCTTAGGCTTTAAAATTGAAGCAAAATAATTTTTCCTAACTTATACGCGAACAGCGTAACATCCCGGATAGTTTAAATACACCCACTGCAATAAATTTAACCATGAGCAGGGTGTCTAGTTTATTTCTCTTTCAAAATTTAAGACTAATTCCAGACTTTTTCAAGACTTCTTTAGTTTTTTTCAAGACTATTGCACTACTCGAGATATTAATTCCTATTTTACATTTTACAAAATTATTTATATAGTTGCCAGTAACATATTTGTTTTAAAATAGAATAGGCTACACATATTTTCCATCAAGCAGCTCAAATTTTATTGTTGAATATAATCACTATATGTTTTGCTGAGAATACGACATTGTCAAGTGATACAAGAACATACTATCCATTTAAGGATTGGTCAAGGATAAAAAATAGACAAACTGAACTGTGTTTGTGACATGTTTTGTCTATTTTAATCCTTAAGACCAATCCTTCGATGGATAGTATGTTCTTATATCACTTGACAATGAAAGTCAATTCACGGCAAAGCATGTGGTGATAATATAAAACAACAAATTTGAGCTGCTCGACAGAAGGTATGTGTATACTATTCCAGTCTTTACTTTAATAGCAGTTCAGCGGCTAATACAATGAATCTTAATATTTTTTGTCAAAAACAACACTAGGCCTATTAAAATGAAACCATAAAATTCTAAAGTATTAATAATAAGCAATATTAATTCTGCAACAATATTGAAAATTAAAATGGTTTGAATTAAAATAATGCACAAGTGTGTAATTCTATTTTTATTAAATACTAGCTGAATGCCTGTCCTTCGTAGGGCTGTTTAGTTTATTATTAAAACAAGTAAATCTATATATATATATAAGCGAAATCCCACTCACTGACTCATCATGAAATCTCAGGAACTACCAAACGGATTTACTTGAAACTTTGAACATAGGTTAGTCTTGCCTCCTAGGTGCTCACTAAGAAACGATTTTGCAAAATTCCTTCAGGGCTCCGCCCCACACGTCTTCAAAGTTACCATGTTATTCTTATGGAAGTAACATTTTTGTATAGGAACATATGATTACATTAAAATATAATATTAATTTTGGGAACAGCTGTTCTCATTCAAATTATTGAGGGAAGATTGGTAGGTAATAAAAATCTAGAGGATAATTGCGGCGAGTGAGCAACAAAGCTAAACCTGACAGTGATTACTGAATGACTCATCATGAAATATCAGGAACTACCAAACGTATTTACTTAACACTTTAAATACAGGTTTGTATTGCCTCTTAGGTGCTTACTAAGAAACGATTTTAGAAAATGCTTCAGGGCTCCGCCCCACAGGCCTTTGAAATTTCAAAATAATGTTACATGCAAGGAAAAATTTAAATACAAATTAGGAAACCTGCACGGTTGAAATTTTTAGTGATCTATTTTTTCTTGGATGCTAAAAAGTGCTTTAAACATCCCCTTTAGGGCTCCGCCCCACAGAACCTCACAATTACTGTATAACCTACTTGTTGAAATTTGACATGGACGATTCTCTTTGCTTATAGATACTTATTAAGAAACTGTTTTGCAAATATAGTTTTTGAAGCACTTTAGGGCTCCGACCCACTGAATTTGAGGATTACTTTAGGGCCTCCGGGGTTGAAAATTGACATGGACGTTTCTCTTTGCTCATGGGTGCTCCCTAAAAAAACGGTTTTGCAAATATTGTTTTCAAAGTTCTTTAGGGCTTCACCCCACAGAACTCCAAAATTACTTTTGGGCCTCCGGGATTTAAATTGGAATCGGAAGTTCCTCCTTGCTCATAGTTACTGACTAAGAAATAAGTTTGCAAATTTCCTTTAGGGCTCCACCCCATAGAACCTCAGTGTGACCATAAATCCTAGGGGGTTGTTGTTATAATTACTTTTGTGCCTCCGGGGTTAAAATATGAATCGAACGTTCCTCTGCTCATAGTTACTGACTAAAAAACGGTTTTGCAAAAATAGTTTTTTTTTTAATTCTTTAGGGCTCCGCCCCACAGGTCTTAAAATTTACTCTAGGGCCCACGGGGTTGAAATTTGACGTGGATGTTCCTCTCTGTCATAGGTGCTCACTAAAAATAATTTTCAAGTTTCCTTTAGGGCTCTGCCCTGTAGAACCTCAAAATTACCATAGATAGAGGGTATAAATTTAACGTGGATGTTCCGTTTTTCTAACAGGTGCTCTCAACGAAATGGTTTTGTAAATATAGTTTTTGAAGTTCTTTAGGGCTCCACCCCCACCTGACTTCAAAATTAATCAAGGGCCAACGGGTTATAAATTTTACATGGGCGTTCCTCTTGCTCACCTTTGCTCAATAGGTGATCAATAAGAAACAATTTTGCAAATTCCTTTAGGGCTCCTCCCCACAAATTCCCAAAACTACCATAGATCCTATGGGTTGAAGTTTATCGTAAACGTTCCGTTTTGCTAATAGGTGTTCACTAAGAAACAGTTTTGGAAATATAGTTTTTGATGTTTATTAGGGCTCCGCCCCACATGATTTCAGAATAACTGTAGGGCCTACGGGGTTGAAATTTGACACGGTCGTTCCTTTTTGCTCATAGGTTCTCAGGACCTTTTCTAATTGAGAAACTACTCACTGAGAACAGGTTTTGCGAAATACCTTCAGAGCTCCATTCACACTACTTCATTGTTTCAATGTCATTCTTAAGGAAGTAGATTTTGTTGCTCTTTAAAAAGATTTTATTACCTATAAAATAAATTCAATCACGGGCGAAGCCGTGACGGGCAACAGCTAGTAATATAAATAATTCCACAAATTCAGTATCAAATTTATAGAACACATAAAACTTGCATATATTTGTTAATAATTAAAATGTTGCTTCTCCTTGTTTTTCTTTAGCTTCTAGGCCAATGATAGTTAACACCATTTTAGGCCATTTTTCAGCATTCACTGAATCAAGAGTCAATACCAGCGGCTTCGCACGGTGGTCGCGAGCATTTACTGTCTACAGTTGCAAGCGTTTTGATTGGGGATCATAAGCGTCTCCAGTTAGCAATCTTGATCGGCGATCACCAGCGTCTCAAAATTAAACTTTTTTATAAATTTCAAGACTAGAAGGCAAATTCAAGACTAATTCCAGACTTTTCAAGACCATTGTTAAATTCAATACTAATTCAAGACTTTCCAGATTTTCAAGACTACTAGACACCCTGCATGAGGTAAAAAACTCATTTCCGATTTCTGATTTTCCAGGATATTACGAGCTATTCTGCAGGTAAAAACTATAACTATCAAGAATTAGAGTGAACATTTAAAATTTTTCTATTTTCCAATGGCTGTAATTTAACTAGCCCTTAACTCAATAATTGCCGACTCAAGCATTAACTTATTCATTAGGCCTATATACCTAGCCTAAATTACCTAGGTACAGTTCACTGTTTAGGCTAATACCTTATAAACAACCATATATTCAGCAGATAAGCTATAATCTAAGAGTGTGTTTGTAAAAGCACTTGGCTTCTAAGGGCCTGATTGCCTAACCTAGGCCTAGTTAGAACAGACCTTAACTTAATTTTAGATGGAAAAGATTGTAGGCCTACCTCTGAATTTCAACCACGAAGGTGTCTTCTCAATGCACTATTATTCATGTCAAATATTTTTATATATTACACTTTATAGAATATGGACCTTAAACACTTTTTAAGCTCAGAGCTAACGTTAGTAATTCACTCGTTCATAGCCTGTAAAAAATCTATAATCAGAGCCGTTTTAAAGACTGAAGAAGCGAGAGAATTTCAATTCGTGTGAAACTATTACTAATGAATTCAAACGCGTAAAGTTAAAAATTCGACGAAATGTAAATTTTTTAACCAATTTTAAAATGTTTCTCAATAAACGAACTGAACTGACAATTAACCTATTGTTAATTTCACCTGTTACTCGTTGAGCGATGAGCGTTCGCACCAGTGTAGCCAGCTCACCAGGAGCCAACTATCGTACGGACTATCCTAAATTATCGTATTTTGACCATCAGTATCGTACGTGCCGTCTTTCGGACGTAATATATCTGTTATTAGATATCAATACATGTAATATTGACTGTCAACAAGGTTAAAAATTGGTGCACTTATATCCTGGGGTCGGAAAACTCAAAATAGCACGTTTCCATCAATTAAGTTGCCATAAAGTGTATATCAGCCAAAATGTGTTAAGCTTATATTTAATATTTACTGCATTTCAGTTTGACAGTCAATATTTTATAATTTCCATTCTTAAACCATCACTTTTTTTATTCGAACTGATTCATAGTGAAACTACACAACGATCACAATAATTTCTCAGTTTATATCAAACTAATATTACTTTTGTCATATGTGATGTATTTTAATTACTATTTTGCTACTCTTTTAGTAAAGACACTCTTAAATGGCCATAACTAATACGTTAACCGTGTTTTAACCGAAATGTGTGACTTAACTTATTATAAATAAAAGTTATAATTCACAATCTAAATACAACGTTTAATTGCTTTTAGTGCTACTGCTCTTAGTTTATGAGGCATAACTTATATCATTGCTGGTTTATGTAGCTTGAATAAACTATAAAAAAGTTCCAGTGTATATATTTTTAAATTAATCAATGCGTTTTTATTTATAACTTTTATTATTTTATTTTCAATTTGGTTCATTTCAGATTTTGTAAAATAAAAACCCCAAAACTTTAGAATATCACTTTTTCTGAAATTATCGTACAAATGACCCTATCGTACATATCCAAATCGTACATCGTACAAGAGGCCAAATTATCGTACAAAACGATAGTTATCGTACGGGCTGGCAACACTGGTTCGCACTTCGGCACTTCGCTCTTCTTCGCTTCGCATTCACGAGCATTCGATTCTCGATTCGAGCAATGTGAGAAGAACTAAAACAAAACGAATAGCACCAAGGAGGTTATATTCTAATACTGGAGGTAACACTGATAGGTTAATTTTGGCGAAAAAGCGAGCCGGTGATTTTGTTTGGTTGGCAATCCTGAAGTACCGTTTTGTCGTTCTTTGAACGGTGGCTAAAAGATATTCGAATCAACGAAATGGTTCGAATCTTCTGGGAAAGATGAACGATGAATTGGTACGGTACGGCTAACCAATAATTAAGAATCTAGACTCTGGAATAATAATAACGTGTGTCTTTAATTCTAACTTACATGAATTTAAACAATTTTGTTCGTTAGGTATTTTACAGAATAAGAGATAACTTATTGATTTAATTTGTAGATGTGAATATTTGTTGTTTTATAAATAGTTCAAAAAATATAATTAGATGAACTAATAACTTATTTATACCTATGTTAGATCTTAGAAATGGTTACATTAACTTGCAAAATTCCGTACTATTTCAGTACTCACAAAGGTATACCACGAAAAAAATTATTCTCTTGTCTTGCATGTTATACAAATTTTAATGCGGTACAAAATCATCAAGTAAATTAACTAATTAAAAAAATAAAAATAAACATGTTTCCATAACTTGAAACTGATTACCAAATTTCCAAAATAAATTTTTATACTTATATATAATTTATTTTCTGTTTTTGTTTGTTTTCCCCTTTTAATGCATATTTGCTTACCAATAATTGCCTATTAAAACCGATTCACCAGGCAATTGATTCACAATTCATTTGACTCCCTTAGCTGACTCGTTCATTTCGGCAAACAGTTCAAATTGGTACTTCAGGATTGCCAACCAAACAAAATCAGCGGCTCGCTTTTTTAGCATTGTGTGTTACCTCCAGTATTAGAATATAACCTCCTTGAATAGCACCAACCTTACATAACTATATTCAAATCTCCCATAATATGAATTAAAATCCGTACATGTTTCTCATTATCAGTAATATAATATTCCGTTTTTTGAGTTTTTAATATTGTTGCATTGAATTTGTCAAGTTAAATATTGATAAGAAAAAATATAAGAATTGAATCATCATTCCTCATGTATCCTACCTTCCTATACTCATGTAGCATCGAAACATGAAAATCTTTCTTGAACATTTTAACTTTAATTATATTAAGTTTATTATAAGTAGCTTGTTGTGAGCAGCTTAAGTCGTTTATTGTAAGTAATACCTAATTTATGTAATATTAGGGACTCACACCATGACGATTCCCACAATTTTATAATTGCTTTGTACCTAATTTATTATTTTTATACTTAAGGCTCTACCGCAAAGCCATACTAGATTACTCAAGCCTAACTGATAAATGGCCATGACTATGGCAATGGCAGTCATTTTGATACACGTATATGACGTAGTAAAGTTTGGGGACATCGCTCTCTGATCTCCAACTGGAAGCACCGTCCACGCGGGTAGCGATTTCTCATCGCTACCTGCGTGGACGGTGCTTCCAGATGAAGATCAGAGAGTGATGTCCAAACTTACTACGTCATACACATGTACCAAAATGACGTCATGGCCCTTTAGCAGTTAGGCCTGAGTAATCTATGGCATTTGCTCTAACCGTCCGATCAAAGTAGAGCCTCTTTTAAGAAAACAACAAATATTGTGAAATATTTTTTTAACATAATCAAGAATATTTACTCGATTTCAATAAAAGGCACTCTTCACCGCCAATAGGGGTCGATCAAGGGTGCCATGGTACAAGTTGCGCTACCTAAGTTCGTGCGGTGAGGGTATTGTAAAATGTTGGGGTTGGAAAATGAAATTAATACAAATAAACATTTGGTGTAGCCAATACAATTTATATTAACACGTTGAGTGCGGGCTACGTTAATTAACGTAGTGCCACAGTGGCGCGGGCGGCGGCCTACGTTAATTTACGTAGCGCTCCTACCCGAAACATATTGGTTCACTGTGGGCTTAGCCATTGCTGGAAGAGGCTGATTCGCTCACCGCCTGTTGTGCCAGTCCCTGTGCTCACAACGGCGTAGTTCGTTTTCCGGTCCGCCATATTTTGGGGGGGGGGGGGAGAGCAGTGGCACTTGCAGCGGCCTGCGTAATATTACGTAGCACTCTCGAATCGTGTAACATTGGTTCATTTGTTTAGTTTGGGCTTTAGCCACTGCCGGGAGAGGTTATAAGTGCTCGCCGTTTATTGGTGCAGTCCATTTTCCCGGTTAGCAGACGATCGTTTGCCGGTTCCCCCGGGGCACGTCGTGAACGAAGTGATTAGGCTTCACAGTGTTTTCTATTGTTACTTTTTGTGTTATTTGCGCAGTTTAGCAGGTAATTAAGACTAATCGGTGGAGAACGTGTATTCTGATGATAAAAATCGCTTCGATGAGAGTTTTAAGTGACGATCCCCGGCACCACTGGCGGACTACGTTAATTTACGTACCGGAAATGACGTCATGATATTTGACAGAAAATAGATGAATAGACAACTTCTGACGACTTTTTAGCAACATACAAGCAATTACCTACTGATTAAACAAAAAAAAAGTTTTTCGCATTTTTGATGACCCTATATATGGATTTTCCGCACTCAACGTGTTAATTGTCTATTCGAAGAATAGACCTAGAGTGACTAAGAGTCTCATATAGCTATTCTTTGCTCCACGATTACGCTCGATAGAAGTAACAGATTGGCCTCAAATTTCAGTTGAAGATTCTTTATGCAACTGTTAAGTGCTGATGAGTTTTTGAAAGTAGTTGGTTGGATATTAATAAAATAATCTTAAAATGTGACTTTTTCATTTTTCCCATAAGAAATGCATTGGAGACATTTTTAGTGGTCGGTGCTGTGTTTACTTTTTTAGCAACGTCTTTGCGAGTCTTAACAATCAAGACTGAGACGTTCTGATTGGTCCAGTCCGGGTCCGGGAGCGGGGTGATGGGGTGAAGTAGTCGCATAAACATAAACAAAGTTGGATGTAGAGAGGTTATGACAAATATGAAATTGACGGCTCTAATTAAATTTAATTTGAGTAACGAAAACCAACTACATTGTATACACAGCTAATTAATGTCCTTTCTTAAAAAAAGTGTATTATGAAGTAAAATTTGAACAGTAAGTACTAGATTGTTTTATTTATTGACGTTAACAACTTTTGGTACCGGTAGGCTAAGCCTTTTAGGGTCAATTTCAGTTTCATTAAGTGCATGTTGTGTATCAATGTGTATTCATTACATTTTGGATTTTAGTGAGTACACCTTAAAAAGCAGATAAATCATGAATTACAGAAGAATACCGTAAAGGCTATGTTTGTATCATTCCTGTAATTTTCATACTGTCAGGCTAATTAATTCACTTTTTTAAGTATCTCAGAAGCGCTAGGCCTAACTGACAATTGTGAATCTGATAATAGTTAACCAAACCAATTATCTGCAACAATTAATTTAATGTAACATATTTTGCTTTTAAAATTAACCAAAAGTCCCGGTTCAAGGGTCAAGTACAGTAACTTAATATGGAAGACAACTTGTTTTGGGTGTTATGTGAAGGACTTGAGGCCTAAGAAGATAGTATGTTTTGAGTAGATAAATAGAGACAGGCCTAGATAGATCGGTAATAGTTCGTTATCCTACTCCATAGTTTTTATCAATGGTTAAAATTTCAAAATTTGCGATAATATTGCTATTTTATGGATAGGTAATGCAATCACTGATACAGTTACGATTTCATTAGGTACACTGATTCAGTTTTCTAAAAATGTCCTGCGACGATAAAACTAATATACTGTGCACAAGTAACCGAAAATAACCAAATCAAGTAGTCTATTAATTTTAAGTAATGTAGCCTAATTACATTAAAGGAAAACAGAAAACAAACCATGTTACCTAAGTTTTTATTTGTAGGCCTTAATTGTCAAGAGATGCAGACTTCATAATATAGCGTCGTCACACAAATATGCTGCTAAATACCATTCAGTAAAGTATTTTTTACCAAATTGTATTGAGGGAATATGACTTTTAATTGTTTCCAAAAACAATTGATTTGTTTTATTTATTTTTTTTATTTTTGGTGTAACTACGCCAGAGGCATTTCTTAGCGTTTTGACTGGGAACTGTCCAAACCCCAGTCTTGTTAAGTTACTATCTAACCTTGACCAGTTGTTAGAAAGCATCATTAATTGATGGCCCAATGAAAAATGGCAACTGGGTCCGGAATCAAACCTTAGAAAAGCTACTAAATTTTCCCAGGATCGAACCGGCAACCTTTAGATTCAATGGCGAGCACTATAACCACTCAGCTACCCAGCCAGTTTGTTTGTTAAAAATATTGCTCTCCATAAAAGTGAAGGAGGCTTACGGTTAGATTTTTAGGTTTGATTGTTCGTTGGCCTATTTCATACCTTAATACCGGTATTGTTGTTGTGGGTACAGTTTCATATAGCGCCTACACTACTATTGAATGAAAATATACATCGATATATCAATTGAATAGGATTGAAAATTACTGTGAAAAATACAAAATTTCACGTAGCATGACAAAATTTATTCTAACAAACTAACATTAACCTCAACTAAAATCCATTAACATGAGGAACCATCCTAAGCCCAGGAAAGTCCACATTTAAGTAAGATACATAGGTAGGTCTAATTGTTCTTATATTCTACGTTTGTTATTTTGTCATTATGATTAAGTTGTGTTTTGGTTTTGTTAATGTTGATTATGTTAGGTTAAATGGTTTGTTTTTTATTGATGTGGTAATAACTAGGTATACAATGCAGTTGTCTGCTTGCAATATTGAGGGGAGCAACTATTTTTTAAATCAATAATAGCAAATGTTTTATAGGTAATTCAAGTGAGCTCGTTCGCTACGCTTACTCGTCGTCAGATTTAGGTTGTTCGCTGCGCTTACTCGCCACAAGTCTGCAATACTCTAATAATTTTTTACCACGCAGGTTTGCTGCAACGGGCTATTATATGTTTAAATGGTGCGTCGTCCAAGATTTGCACCTCCTCTCTGTAAACGTGGCATTTCATTCACGTAAAAACACATTATAATAAACAAAACAGCAATTTCACATAAAACTACTGTACAGTAGACTCCCTCTTAACCGGCCACCTTTAAAACGGTCGCCACTTTAATGGGCCTACTCTGGCACAAACACATCGTCTTTTTAACTGGACATTTTTTATCTCAACATTGCTTTAACCGGCCATGTTTCGTGGGAATCTTTGTTTTCTTAACTAATGTATCATTCAATTCCACATTATATCATGATGTTCTCAAACCACCTAAAATGTACTATCCTGGACTAAAGTGTATGCCACTGGAAGTGGATGTGTTTGGACCTGCTATCCAATAGATAATATAGGAAACGACTTATTATTAGTTTTTTTTGGTCACTGATTTCATCGGTGTCGGATGTTAGCTATAAATTATATAGAGTAATATATTTATAGTTGGTTTTTCAAGCCATAATTGCATTTAGGCCATATGAAATTGTAGGTTGGAATTTTTAAATGTACATTGGTTTAACCGGCCTAATCATTAACCGGCCGAGGCCTGGTCCCGAGATGGACGGTTAAGAGGGAGTCTACTGTATTCACAAACAGCTAATAGTAACAGTCTGCAGTTAAATTTGATCCTTATATTTAACAGCTGTATTTAATCATCACACAGTAAAGAAACCAAATAAAATATTTCTCCTATTAAAATAACATGGTAAATTTAAAGGGCCGTAGGGCAGAACCCTTATGTCCGATTTGGACCATTTCAGATTTATACCTTCCCATAGATGGTTACTATGACCGAGCAAAATTTCGTGAGGATCACTCCAGCTGTTCAGGAGGAGTACGTGTAAATAAAAAGCCAGAGTGTAGTATAGGAGCTTCGCTCGCTCCCCTCAGAAATGTAAACAAAATAGGGGTACGGTAATTACTAATTGTGATCGTATAAGATTATTATTTAGGCTATCTATTGATTGATTTGGTAAATTTGTTGATATGATAGATATATCCATCTGATCTATAGATATTTTCATTCAATATTAGTGTAGGCGCTTTATGAAACTTGTTGATTTGATTGTTTTCATCGCAAAATCAAAATTTCATCCAGTGATAAAAACAATGGAGTACGATAACGAACTTATACCGGTATTCCTTGTCAGTAGGCCTATCCATTCTACTCCTCAAGTAATTTTTAGGCCTAACTTAAATAATTTGTAGCAAATTTCAATAACATATTGACCTAGGGAAAATACTATCATTATAGTAGTCAGGGTAAAACCTAAGACAGGAGCCAAGATAGCTTACTTTTCATTTTGAAGTCACTAAAAGCAAAAAAACAGCGTTTGTTCAAATTTTAGCGAATTTTCCTTTTACAAGGAATTATGCTTAGGCCTACGTTGAGACATAAGCCCATGGTACTTTTCGTTTTGAGAATAATAGAAGAAAAAAAAGACTTGTAGATTTGTAAGCTTATGTAGGCTCTAGGCCTTTGTGTTTCCCTTAACACAATAACTCTTGAACTTAACCTCCACTTTGTTTTTTTAATTTGGTACACCAGTGTAAGATAGCATTTATCAGGTGAAATTCTAAAACCAGCATGATTGGACCATGCAAAAATGTTTTTTATGGGTTTACAAAAGGGTATAAAATGGGTTTTTGGCATTAATTTATTGCTCTATACTTTGCAAATTTGACATTTTAAACTCAATTTATATGCAGTAGAGAGCAAATCTAAATCCATACTAACCAGGACAGGGGGTGGTTCGGACAATCAAACACAAATATGATTTACCTTCTATTTAGGCTATAACTATTAAACAATTCATCATAAAATTCCAATTCTTATTGTTTATATTCCATATAATTTAAAATAATTAATGGACATTATTCCATCAATATTAAGGCTGCTTTTCTGTAGTTATATCTTGGATCGGTTTTTACAAACTCACTAACCATGTAACATCCATGCAACTCTTGCAGCTCTATCCGTACTCGTTTGATAAGTATTTGAACGCCGAGTAAACATAAGAATCTTATTTATTTTATCCCTTCTTTATTTAAAAAATGCTATTACAGTATTAGTAAGTTTAAGTGCAGTTGTAAAATACAGTAGGCTATCAACTTTTTTGCTACGACGCTATGCAATGTACTTGTTACATTATTATGAATAAAGGATCTTTGATAGTAAATATTTATTTAGCAAATTTCCCATAGGAGAGAAGCTATTACCGTAGGTCTCATGGTAAAATCTAATCACGGAACCATGTTACTTTTTTTGTGGTGCCCCGAGACCAAAAATAATGGTCATTAAAATTTATACATATATGTATATTTGTCCCTAGACACGATAACTCTCGTAAAAACAGTCTGATCTGGACCAAATTAGGTAGAGATGTGCAATCCTACTATTATTAAGATGAGTTCATCGCACCTACCGGAAAGAGTAATTTTGGATGGTTTTGTTTCTCAAAAATAGTTTTTTTTGTTTTTCATTTTTAATTTTGCAAAATTTTAAATTTTGATTTTTACCACACAGGAATTAGCTTGAAAAACACACAATATAGGACATTGAAACTTTGCTCCAGATCCATTGGTTACCGAGATATTAAAAAGTTTTAGTATTTAGTTTGGTAGGGCCTACCTTCATTTGGTTGAGATCCATCTATTTATGGTAAAAAATCTAGGTTTTTAGCGAAGTTCCCTGTAGGGAAAACGCTATTACGGTAGTAGTTACGGTTAGACCTACCCCTTGGACCATGATACTTTTTTTGTTTTGAGGTATTTTGTAAAATATAAATCTTACAGTAAACTTTAAATGGGGAACAATCCCTTGTTTTTAAAGAAGTTTAAAATTAAGTAAATAAATTTTTTGTAAATGGCTGCCATTTTTCAATATGGCAGTCAACTAAAAAATTTCAAATATGAACCCCCAATTACAATGTCATTTTTGGATCTATCACGCAATTTGAAGATTTTTTCATTCGTTGACATTTTTCTCTAAACTTAACAGTTAGGACGCTACAGGCAATTGAAGTTAATTTTTAGTCCCACAAGAATATAACATGGGGCTAACTTTAATTGATTATTTCTCCTAATCCATTCAGTTAAATAAAATATACTCATGAATAAAAATGTCTTAAAATAATGTTTTAAGATCATATTTTTCATAATAACATAAAATTTTTACAAATTTTATTATTTGTCTACTATACTTGTAAAAAATTATTTATGCGTATCTGACCATTTTAGTGAGTGGAATGGAGATATATATAATATATTTATACTAGCTGTTTCCCGTTACGGCTTCGCTCGTGATTGAATTGATTTTATTGGTAATTAAGCTTGTTCGCTACACTCACTCGCCGTCAGGTTTAGCTCATCCGCTAATCTCACTCGCGGTTACTCTAACCTTATATATAAGAAATCACTGGAATACCTGAAATTAGAATTTTTCATTGAATTTGTTTCTTAGCAACCAATAAAAATAGATAAAATATAGATTTTCAGATTTTTTCAAACTATTGTATGCCCTCTTGGTCAGAGCCCTTTAGACAGATTTGCACCTTAACTACACACAAACATCCTTGAATAATGCTTAATAATGCCTGAAAGTTTCATTACAATCTGTCGAGCGGTTTCGGAGTCCATAGGCAACATACATACATACGTATATTCTCTCTTTTATGAATATAGATAAGTGTCGGTGAATGTGATAACTTTTGAACAAAATCTCAGATTTTGATCAAATTTGATAAAGGAAGTGTAAGGCAGCATTTACTTTATCGAGTTCGCAAACCAGAATGATGGGACAGTGTTAACAGGGTTTTAAGGGTTTTCAAAAGGGTCTAAAATAGGTTTTTGGCTTTTTTTGCCTTAATTTATCAAATTCCAAAAATTTAACCAGAACCATTTAAAAAATCTAAAAATCAAACAATTTAGTATTTTGAATTTTTGATCTGGTTAATAGCTCAAATGGTTATGGAGAAAATCCAAAAATAAGTTTTCATTCTTAGGGAAATAAACAAAACCCTCTATCTTTCTTATTTATTGGCATAGCTTGATAAAATTTGGTATGTAAATTCGCTAGGAAAGGTACAACTTAAATACATGCTTCCAAAACCCATATGGCAGCAAACCAACATACTCACCACAATGGAATTTGTGGAAAAAATAAAATATCAAAATTCGGTAGGAAATTCTCTGAGTATGCAGGTCTGCTGCGACGGAAGTATTTGTAATTATTATGGCAGCAAACCCTGCATACTCTTTTTCCATGTTAATGATAATGTTTATGAAGAATAGGCAAACTCCTTTATTTATGAACAGATATTGATGAAACTTAGTACTGTATATGGCTTCATATGGCCGAATTTTTTTATTAACTGCCCATACTGTAATTTTTACTTTGCCGCGAAGAGGTCCCTTTTTCCTTTCTCCCTCACTTATAGCAATTAGTCTGCATTAACATTGTTTGTAACCTGCATTGGGGTTAGTCTCGGTGTTTATTCTGTGTACATCGATTTCTTTGGTGTTACTGTAATTTTTAACTGCTTGTTATTAATGAAGTGGTCAAATGAAATCTTGTAGAGTTCCTTGAGTATTATCATACATAGTTGAGTCGACACATTGAAGATAAATTCAAAGTGGTAGGTACGTGATGTCATAAAAGTAAAACACTTAATCGTCCTTTAATTTTTATTTAATTCCTGCAGTACACCATCCCTTAATCAAGGCGGGCAAGGTCAAGCAGATAGTGTTGTTCAAGTGAGCTTGACTCTGGTTGACTTAGTTCACCATGGCTCGCTTCTCCAGGGTTCGTGCTTGCCTGTGCTCCATCTGCAGTTGGTTTTTGCACAAATCAAAGGACGCGAGCAGACCCAAGCATTCAGCACGAATCCACCCAGTGACCCAGTACATACTACTTCTGGTCAAAAGTTGGCGTATGTTGGTTTGTATTGATTTCTTTGGTGTTATTTTATAACTGCTTGTTATAAGTGGTGAAATGAAATCTAGAGTTTCTTGAGTATTATCATACGGAGTTTGTGTTGTGGGCCCGGCACTTAAGCACATCAAAGATATACGCAATCTGGCAGATGTGAGGGGTTGTATAAGGGGTAAACTTAATCATCCTGTTACTGAAATTAAACTGAAAAAGGATTTGGTAATGCCTAACTACACTGCTTCACTGTTCGTCTAAGAGTTCCGAGATCAGCTCAAACAGTAACAGCGATAGTGTATTTCATGAGTTCGCTGAGCGAGTTAAACCCAACTTTTGCTCCAGCATTTGCCCAAACAATTTGGCGATAGTATACTAAAGGCATCACTAAACCATCAATTTTAACAAGTGACCATTAAATTATGTAAAGGAGCTTGAAAAAAAAATTATTTTTAATTTTTAAAACTTGGCATAGTTGATTACAGAGAAACCCCTAAATACATTTACCATGTTATTCTTAAGGAAACTCAACTCAAAACTGTAACTCACTTTCTTATTGGTAACATAACCTCTTAAATTTTGTACCGGAAGTACATTTACTAGTAAGGGTTTAACCACAGATAACCCATAGATATCTGTAGGTTATCTGGGGGTAAACCTATATGTGCTTACAACACCCATATGTTGTCAAATTTACCTACCTACCTGCTCGCTGTTAAGGGGAAAATCTATATTCTTATTTCTATAAGGGTTTTGTCTGTTACGTCCCTTTTTCTCTCGACCTACTGAACCGATTTTGAAGATTAAGGTGTCATTTGAAAGCTTAGGATATACCGCAGTGACGAATCGTAATTAAAAAGGTCATATTGTTTCGGGCTTCGGACCCCTCGCCTTTGATTTAATTCTAGAGGGCGCTTTAAAATGTTGACCAACATTTATTGCAAGTTCTTTAATGTGAATTGTAATTTAACAGCTGATTACCTTCAGATGAATTTTAAAAGCCAGATAGTAAACAAAAATAGATCTCTGTCACTTCACATAATCAACATTCATAATCAACATTCACGTACTGTAGGTGAGTTTCACTCATACAGAATCATAAAATGCGCAATTTGCGCACGGGCCACCTCGTAAAATAAATACCAATATGATCAAATTTGGTATGTACAAAAATTACACTATTTGTAATCTTAAAGATGACAATATAAGAGATTCTGATACCTGTAATGGGGGGGGGGGGGTTATCCTATACTATCTGTGGCCCGTTACGGCTTCACCCATTATTTTCACGGCTTCGCAAATTTTATTTTATAGATAACAAAATATCTTTAAAGGGTAACAAAGTCTTCTTCTCAAGAATCCTATTGAAACATTGACGTTGTGTTAGCGAAGCCCTGAAGGGATTTTGCAAAACCTTTTCTTAGTGAGCACCTATTATTAAAGAGCAATGTCCACTTTAAATTTCAACCCGCTAGGATCTATGGCAATCTTGAGGTTCCGTGGCGCGGAGCCGTTAACAAAATTTGCAAAACCGTTTCATAATGAGCACCAATGAGAAAAATGAAAGTTCTTTACTAATTGTAACCCTGCAGTGCTGCAGGCCCTACAATCTTTGAGATCCATTGTTTCTTTGATTCACATTTAAAAATTGGCCACAAGGCATCATATTTTTCAAGCCTTTTGGGGTGAAATCATAAGGAACTTTAAAAAATATATTTTAAAAATCTTTTCTTAGTGAACACCTATTATAGTAGGATTCACGAAAATAGTCCAATGAGAGTCGATGCATTTTTGCCAGATTTATTCTAAAATACATTTTTATACTATATTACACGGTAAACATAAACACAAAATGACAACATTGCAGGGCGAGAGGGGGTGAGGGGGGAAACAGCTGTTAAAATTTCCATCGGACTATTTTTGTGCGTCTTACTAGCAAAGAGTGACTATTACCAAAGAGAACTCTTTGGCCCATGCCAAATTCCATCTGCGTACACTCTATAGTAATTTTGACATAAATTTTGAAGGCCTGTGGGGCGGAGCCCTGAAGGAATTTTGCAAAAGTGTTTCTTGGTGAGGACCTATGAACAAAGGAGAGTGTCATTTCAAATTTCAACCCCAATTAATTTTGAAGTCCTGCGGGGCGGAGCCCTTAAGAAGCTTTTTAAAAGGGTTCTTAGTTACCTAATATAGCCAGTTTTTAATATGTTATATACGATATATATATATATATATATATCGTATATAACATATTAAAAACTGGCTTTACGAATAACATTAGATCAAAATCAAAATCCTGTGCTGCTGAGACCTGATGGAATATTGCAAAACCGTTTCTTAGTGAGCACCTAAAGATGTTCATGCCAAATTTCATCCCTCTATACCCTATGGTTCTTGAGATTCTCTGTCGCATGAGTGGGTAATATTTGACAAATATATGGTATATTTATGTACAACACGCCCATGGCAGCAAACCTACATCCTTTTGCCTATGGTGTATATTGGGAAAAAACTGAACTCCGATCGAAATTCACTGAGTTTGAAAATCTATTGCGACAGATGTAATATCATCACCGCACCAACCGTACGTACAACAACCGTGCAAGTGGGCGTAAATATTCATAAATTATAATACTGTATAAAAGATAGGGTTTGGTGACTAAAGATGGGTTATGAATGACCTGAAACCAGTCACAAGTAGTTAAAATTTACATCTGTAGGATAAACAAAACAATTTTTGGTAGGTTTAAGTGTGTAAATATTCTTGAATGTTCTCTGGGGTGATAGGCCTAATTATAATCAAGATGATTTTTTATTTTCTAAAAATAGGCTTTCCTTACCATATTTTTGTGTTTAAAAAAATATATAAAAAAAATATAAAGTTTGAGAAGTTTAACACTTTTACAGTGATGCGAGTAAGGCAGCCAGTTGTACTGTAGGCCTAATTATTAAAATAAATAAATTATTTTGTTTTGTGTACATGGGGAAACCTAACTTATTTGTACTATCCTAAATAATTAAAATACTGTAAAAATGTTTAAGACTAATTAATTGTAGTAAATGCTTGTAAAAAATGTGTATGACACAAATCCATTAAATTAAAAGTAACTACGAACTAAGTATTGCCTAAATATAAGAAAATTAATTGAGTTTTTATTTAGGTTTTCTTTTATTACAAGTGATTTTAGTTGTTTTTAATACCATTACAAAGTGGGATCAAATTTTTTTTTAATGTGACAATCCCTAATGCAAATTTTTAAATTTCTTCTTCGAATAGACACTTACGGGAGGTACGAGCGTACTCCTAGTTATTGTACTTGAAAATACTAGTTGTTTTAAGTATCTAGTGACAGGACCGGTAGTACAACTTAAAGTGTAAAATTCTTCTTTAGTGAAATGTAATTTTACATCATGTCTAGTTAAATCTTTGAAGCGAACAACTTGTCCCCCACGATGTTTGATTATATCAACTTCAATATTTGATTCTAATAAACTTAATCTTGTTCTTTTTCCAAATGTGTTGTTAGTTAAATAACATTCCAAAAGATGTAAATGTTTCATTAGAGAATCCCAAGAAGTTTCAGTAAAGATAACCATTTTACTTCCTTGATTTAACATAACAATTGGTGAATAATCCAATGATTTTACAATTCCAACAGATATACTTTTTGTCATGCATGAAGAAATAGGGTAGAAAATTCGAAGAAATACTTCTGTTAAAATATTTGTTGTAATGTTAACTTCAACCTTTTTTCTTTTTACTTCTTTTTCATCTTCTCCTTCTTCTTCTTTCTTCTTATGTTTGTTAAACTTGAGGAATTCATCCATTTCTTGTTCAACTTGCTTTTCTATATCAGAACTATTTTCATCCATTAGAGGTGTATTTTCTTCTCCGTTAGTAGAATTCATCTTGCGAACGATGTTTCCCAAACGACGATTGAAGATAGAATGAAGTTTCTACTAGTTAATTTCCTGCTTTTATATTTTTTGTAAAATTTTTGAAATTTATACAATTACATAATTGTTTATTTTCAACTTGTGTTTTATAAACAAAATTCTAACCTTAAAAATTGAGGAAGATAATTCTAACCTCAATATTTTGCAGTAGTTGTACTAATTATTTTTAAAGTACATTCTTCACTATTCCGGTCAGTGGTGTGTAAGTAACTATTTTATCATGTAGAATTAGACAGTATGCCGAAGTTCCATCCGCTACTGGTTCTTCAAATTCCATTTCAATTTTTATATCCACACTTGATGATTTTACTGATTCATTTTGTTTTGAACAATCGATTACAATTATTGGAGCTTTGGAATAATACTGATCAGGTGATAATAGTGGTGTATTAGTCTTTCCATAATATGATGATTGAAATCTTGCATACATATCATATAAAATGGAAAAACGTTTTTTGCTAAACATGACATTTAAATTGTCATATGGAAAGAATTGAGAGTTTAAGAAAACTTTACAATTCTTTATTTTACAGTGATCAAATTGACCAGCATTTGCAGTAATAACATCTTTTCGCTTAGTTTGAAAACCGAGTATTATGTACCTTGCACGTTCCAAGTAAGTTGATGTTTTGACGGTCCATGTTTGTCGTTCTGTTTGGGGTAATGTAGGGTATTCATGAAATTCCCAACTTCGGAATGGCATTACAATGTCACGGTCAGATTTTAACTTTCTTAACAATACGATTCTATGTTCATCAGCCAATCTTACATGAGGTACTCTCCAAACAACTTTATCCAATTGTAGTTGCCATTCCAGTTTATCTTCCGTAGTTGCAGGGTCTGCAAGTATTAAGTCCTTATTAGTTGAAGATCTGAGTAATACTAATTCTTGTTTAACATTTATTATAACCCTTTTGTAATCTTCAGCAAATCCTAAAAGCAATCGTAAAGGTACATGAAAATCAAAATGACCGTTGGAAGCAGGTGTTATAGTGTCTTTATCAGGAGCAACCCATCCGGCAGTGACTATTGAATTCTTCTCATGTGGTGTTAATGATGTTAATCCTTTTAATGTAGTTGTTATACCAACCTTTTTTGTTGAATCAACTGTCACCCCTGATATCTCATATCTTATTTCATCAAAAAGATATGCCATTGGGTTATTTATAAAAGGAACTGTTGAAGCAGTTTTTCCATCCAATTTTAATACCCTTCCTTCGATGTACAAATAACTTTCACATGGTAATGTGTAAATATCTTGTTGTTGAATGGGAATTCTTATTTCATCATTATTGTTTAATTTTGATGAAGTGTAAGGGTTGTGTGTGTGATATTCCTTCTCCCATAGTGTTTCGTCGAATGTCGGTCCTTGAGATATATCCAGGATATCCATCGTTGTTAAGTTTCAATCCAATCTTTTGTAGAAAACGAATGTTGTCTGATGTTAACTCTTCCAATGTCGAGGAGCTACTGAGCTCCCGACTCTTCCGTTGTGGTTTAAATGATAATCCCATGTTGATTTTTATGTCGCCGCTCTGATGTGTATTCGTATAGTAATTGTTTCTCCTCTAAAGTCAACACTATGACCGTCTTGATCCAATATGTTCAGTACGATGTCTGAAATGAAACTGGTGTTTAACGGTAGGTATATCAAGTTTTGTGGTTTCTCAACAATTTTAAAACCTGGAGCAACTGTTGGATAAAATGTATGTAAAATATGCTGATTTACTCCTTCTCTATATGATCCATGTATAATATTACATGTTACATCAATACTATTTACTTTTAATATTGTAACAGTTGTATTACCTGAATGAGTAGTTTCAGGAGTTAAGATTTTCTTTTTTGTATCTGTAAATCCAAGTAAACTGCCAATAGAGTTTTTCATTCCGACATCGATATAATATTTTGAAGTTATTTCTGCTTTTAAAGTATTATTGTTTCCTTTAACGGTGATATTTTCTTCTCCGAGTTTTTTCTGTAGTAATTGGTTTATATCATCAATTTCATAAGCTCCAGTAGGAAATGTAATTATTTTCAATTCTGAGTATTTTCCTGCAGCATCCTTAGTTTCATAATAATGTAGTAAATTGTTTTTTCCTTCTGTAACATTAGGAATTGAATTGTAGGTAGTCAAATCAAGTAATGCAGCTTCCCATAATCTTTCTTTGGATAAACGCAATGCTGGGAATAGAGTACTTTTTAATGTGGATGAATTTCCACTCAGTGACACTGTATACGATGACATCTTAAAGGTGACTGACACTTTTCGCTAGAAACTCCAAACATAAATGTCCACATATTTCAGTATTGTTAGGTTGTTCTCTTTTGTAATTGTAAAAAATGTTTTTGGAGTTTTGAAAATAATGTTGAAGTTCTTTAGGCGGTGGTAGATTGCCAAAACTGTCAAAGTAGTAAACGGTTTGTCCGAGCTTTTTATAGCATACCCAATGAGTGCCTGGACCATAGGTGGAATCCAAATTTACTATTCCAGTTTCATTTTTCCATATTTTAGTTGGTAATGCATCTTTCATAAAAACTCCTCGAAAGAATGGTATTTTCAAACATTTTACATAATCATTTAACTGATGATTAGTTAAGGCTTTATTTGGAATTATCAATTGATTTTTTTTATTTAGTACACACGGTACGGTCTTAGGTATAAACCTGCTCCGTTTTTTACCATTGACCAAACAGAAGCCTTTTTTACTTTTGCTTTATGAGTTCTACGACGTCTCTTTCTAATATTTCCACCTTTTTTGGGAGCTCTTCTTTTTGCAGGTCTTCCTCTGCGACGTCGTCTTCCACCACCAAACTTAGCTTTTGTCTTCATGGCTGTTGTTACTGCCCAAGCCGCTGCTTTTTCTGCAATACTTGCGTCACTTGATTTTACTCTTTGCCAAGCTTTTTCTGCTAGAATTTTATCTGCTATTGATCTATTTGTTGAATCTTTAAACTTTGAATATGCTATATCGTGTTGTTTGCAAGCTTGATCTAATTTATTAATTCCAGGATCTCCTCTTGCTAAACGTTTTGCCAACTTAGTTCCAGGTCCACAATATTGATAACCTCCAGGAATATGTAATTCGTATGGTAAAGCGTCTATTGCTCGATTTACAACAGCACCAATAGGTATCCGTCTAAGCAGGGATAACGCAGTTGAAGTTATACCACGTCCTCTCTTGTTGCTGTCTTGATGATGACTGAGTGATACGGCCTTCATTATGTAGTCTTATATAAACTGGTGTGTTTACTCCACAAGATACATTACATAAATGAATAAGTTATGTATAATTTTTTATATTTAAACACTTAGTTATTCAAATTAATTATATATTGATTTATAATTCTATTTTTAATCCAAGCTTCCCGTTCATCGGGTTGAATTATCACATGACTCGTTGTACTAGCTATATGATTATGGGTATCAATAAGTAAATTGCCCACTATTCTTATTAAACAATCTAAATTTACAGCATCTTTTGGATGTTGAGGATCATGTAATTGCATAATACGTTTATCATTACATGTGTAAGCTGTTGAATCACTTTTTGATGTTTTTATGACTTGTCCAATAGTAGCAGCATCATTTGAATCTTCGCCTGGTAAAATATTAATTATTTTCTTCATCTTTGCATCATATTTGGTCCCAAAGTGTTTATCCCAAGTTATTGTTTGTTTCATTGTAACACAATCATTTGCTTCGTAACCAGGATAAATATCTTTTATTCTTCTATTACGACCATTGTATGTACCTAATGTACCACCAGTAGCAATTAATGTTTGCACCATTAGAGGTACATCTGTATCTTTTATACCAAATCTTCCATTTGTTATTGTTTTACGTCCTGCATCCCATTCATCATTATTTCCTTGCATTAAATTAAACTTTTCATTTCCATGTATAAATTTATCTCCCCGCTTTAACACGGCATCTTCATGTTTTACAAAATTGGATGTTTCCTTTTTTAATTCTTTAGATAATTGTTCTATAGTAACAGCATCTTTTGGTTGAGAACCAAACTTTACATTTGTCAATGTTTTACCATGACAATCGATTTCATTAACATCTTGTAAAATACAGTTGTCCTTGATGTATTTTAGGTTTACAGCATCACCGTCTTCCTTTGGGTATCCAATGTCATTTATAATAAATTTATAAAAAGAATATCCATGTTCAGTTTTTTCCGGTATTATAGAATGTAAATATTCTTTATTAACTGAATCTTTATCATTTTTGGGATTTCCCACGTTGGTTATTCTATAATTTCCAGCATCATATGTTTGTCCATCTTTTAAGTTGTTACCCCATTGCAATTTTAAAGTATTTAAAAGTTCAGATGATAAGTACTCTTTAGTAATTGCATCAGAACCTTCAGTTGGTTTACCAACATTAATTAATCTATGTGATTCAACATCATAAGTATTCTTATGTAATTTCAATGATGTTGAAGTAGCTTCTTTTACTGTCTTTAAATTTGCTCCATCAGTATCTTCTTCTGGATCTTTAACTAATTTTAAACGTTTATTACTTATGTTATAGTCACCTTCAGGTGTTTGCGGTAATCCGCTTCTTTTTCTGTCTTCTCCAACTTGCACTCCTAATGCGGAGTAGCGTCCGAACTTGTCGACGCTCATGTTAGAACTGATACATCTTATACTTGTAACTTCTTTATATTTGCGGACAATTATACAATTATACCACGATTTTTAAGTTCATCAACTAGAGCCACCCATTCATTATTTAAACCAGTATGACCGGCTTCCATAGCTTCATGCAATAGTCTCATTCTGTCAACTAATTTATTGATGTCGTTGTAATAGATAACATTTGTATTGTATAGATTTTTCATTAATCCTTTACCAGATGTTGAAGTATCTCCTTTACTCTTTTTACCATGTTGTTCAAGAAGTGATAAATCCATAAGTGATAAAGACTTTCTTTTTAAAGGTTGTCTCACAGCCGGTGTAGTACGTAATGTTGGTAATTTTCGTGGGGGAAACAATTTTTTTATAACAATACTATATTTTGTTGCACGTGAACGATTAATCATTCCATCCTTTGAGTAGTTTCTTTTATGAGCGTTAGTATTTTGTAAAATTTCTTTAAAAGTATTTAAATCTTTTGCTGAATATTTTATTGGTATATTTTTAAAAATTAATTCATATAATCCTTTTGTTCCTTTATATCTATGGTCACCAATAATGATATAATCGTCTTGAGTTACTTCAAGCTTAGAGTTACCAATTTTCAATTCATTTCCATCAATTCTTGCTCCATATACATGTGATTTACTTAAATTTGGATTTGATTTCATGTCATGTAGCATTTTCATTATATATTTTCGTCCAAGAGGTCCATGTTGTAATATATCACTACTCAATTGAGTTAAATTTGGAATAGATTGTTCTGCTTCAGGTATTGGCTGTTCTTCCTTTTCAACAATTGATTCTTCTTCATTTTTTGTTTCTTCTTGTTCACTAGCACTTGTATATGAATCATCATCATCATCTTCTTTTTTTAATGCTTGTACTTCTTGTTTAGAAACTGGTAGTAAAACATCTCCTTCATAACGAGGTTTACCAATAGTTTCTGATATCTGTTTTAAAGGTTCCGTGATAGGTTTAAATGTATTCTCTAAAAATTCTTCTCTTTCACTTAAACCCATCCTTAATGCACGATTCTTTATCCTAATAGAATCACTGAGTGATTTTATTTCTTTTAATAGTTTTTCTTGATTCACCATGTTTACACTGTGAAGTTCAAAGTGTTACTAGATGTAGCATAGGTAGTTCAACGTATTAATACAAATTTATCCAATCCTATACGATATCTACCATTTTTAATATCTTCTTCTTTCATAATAACGAGAAATCCATATTTTTCATTCCATGCTTTACCACACATTTCTTTAAATTTATCAAATGGCATATCCGCATTAACATGATCATTATATATATGCTTTAAATTTGTCTCATCTTGCTTAAAGATGATCAACATATTTGCATTGTCTCTTATAAGTTGTTTTGGAATTTTACTGTATGTTTGACCAATATAAATGCTATCAATATTATTATGTCTTCCCATAGCAAAATAATTTCTTATAGTATCATGATTTTCACAAGAAACATCGTCAAATATAAAAATGGAAAATGGTTTTGCTTCACCTGGTTGCATTATTGTTTCACTAGCATTAAACTTGTAGAAATTCACTTCAGGTACACTTGCAAGTATTTTATCTAATAATTGATATTTTGGTTGTTGCAATGATTTTGAAAAAATATATATATTGTTAAAGCGTAAACCTTTAGGATTAGTTATAAGGTTAAAGACAACATTAGTTTTTCCACAATTTGAAGGACCAGTTATTAAACATCTTATAGTATTTGGTAGTAATTCACCATGTTTACCATGATTTAACTTATTATTGTCAACTGTCAATTCATCAATATTATTAATATTAAATCGATCTTTTTGTTGTACAATCTCCATCTTGTTTAAAGGTTAAACACATAATGAGCTATTTAATAACTATACCAAGTCTTTTGAAGGAATCCAAGAGTCTTCACTTTTATCAAATCCTAACCACCTAACTTTAACCATATCCTTTTTCCTTTGTAAAACCTTTTCAACAAGATATACATCACCAACTGTTGATTTTAACAACTCATGTCCATAGAATCCACCTTGAAGTAATTCACCCTTATTATCCTTTAAAATGTAAGTTTCAGGTATAGTTGGTTGCACTTTATAAATTGTAAATACTTCATTAGTCCAATTTGGCAGATATCTTTTACTAAATACACCTTTGTATTTGCTTATACGAACTTTATCATTAACCTTAAACTTTTTTGGTTGTAACTTTTCTATTTTTGGTGTTGTATTATTTTTGATGCGTTGTAATACAATTTTAGCATTAGCACTGTTTACTTGGATAGGTTTCATTCCAATGGTGCGATGATATTTGTTGTTATACTCTTTTATAAGTTGTGGTAATATGTCATACCACACATATGATCCTCGTTTTGAAAATTGTTTATACATAGCTCCTTTTAATGTTCTATTAAATCTTTCAATTATTGAAGCTTTAACTTCAGAATTTGTAGAATAATGATTTATTTTATATTTTTTCATCAAAGCTCCAAAATCTTTATTAAAATATTCTTTTCCATCATCCGTTTGTAAATGTTTAATTTTAAATTTATTTCTTTGTATTGTTGTCTCCATAGCTTTGGTAACACTTTTACCAGTCTTGTCCTTCAAGGGTAAAGCATCAGCTATTTTAGTAAAACAGTATATAATTGTTAAAATATATTTAAATCCTTTGTTTAATTTACTGTGTGGTATCATTTCAATAAGATCAGCTTGGTAAAGATCATTCATTCCTTTAATGATTGTACTTCTTCTTGGAAATCTTCTTCTTGCTGGTTTATGTAGTTCATTTACAATCTTATCCTTTACACTTTCCATCTTAAAGTGTTGCTTGCACACTGTTTGTAGAAATACTGATCCATACAATGGTTTATTCTCTTATATATAGTTGAAATATAGGTCAAGGTCATTTAATATTAGTGTAAAAAAGAGGGAACATGGCATTGAGCTTGCCATGTCCCCTCTTTTTTACGGAAAGGAAAAAGGAAGAAGGTAAAGGACGAAGAATAGGTTTACTGGTCGATAGGGTTTAAGGAATAGTGGCCAAATGGTAGAGTATTAATTTTATCTTCTAAAATATGTCGCTTGTCATCTTTGTAGCTTAATGCCCACTTTGTTTGTTTGACACTAAAAAGTTGGTGGTTATAACTTCTAATAGTGTTAAATGTTGCAGTTGTTTCAACATTTTCAAACAAACATCTTTTATAATGTTGAAACTGTACGTTCTTCTTTAGGAAAGATGTCTTTATTCCTTTAGCTTTTTTTGTGACTTGATATTCATTCCTTTCATTTATGTACAGTTGAAATGAATAGAGTTTAGACATTAATGCTACAATTTCCATCATCGGCACACCATTTGTTTCATCTTTAAATTTTCCCAATACTTTTTTGTTTTTGTTATAGTCGTAATTTGGATGGTCCTTAGGATAATCGGAAAAATCAAAATCATCTTTATATACAAAGGTCCGTAAATCCTCATACATGTCATTTGTTTTAATCCAGTAAATAAGTGCATCCGTATCCATATATACAATACCAATGTTATCTCTTCCATAATAATTAACCATCTTCTTATAATGAAACTCGTACATGTGTGTTTTAGAAATATCCAATATTGACATTCCAAGATATAAAGGACGATCCAATAGAACTGATTTTTTGTTCATAGAAATGACGACAAGATTTTCATTTATAATTACGGATGAACCAAAGTTTGGTTGTTGCACTAGTTTCTGTAATTTTACTGGATCAGTTACTAATTTGATATTCTTATGTTTCCTTTTGTTTTATAAAGTCTTGCCAAATATTGCATTGTTCATCAGTTTGAAGAAATCTTTTTGAAAACTTGATGTAGCAGCAGCTCTTCTTCTTGTGTTGTTGTCGATGTACGGTTTCAGCCAACAAGATTGAGAGAATTGTAGTATTCGATTAATTTTTGTAATTTTTAATCCCAAGTCTAAAGCCTGTTGTATCATCCAATAATGTCCAACATACCTAGACTTATTGTTTAAAGTCATTAATAATTTTGGCCATCTTCCAGTAGGGGAAATTTCAGTCTTCGGAAGAAGTGGTAAATCGTAATGATGATCATGAAGATGTTCAGGATATTCAAAATCGACGTCAAAAATGTAACCAGTTTCACCATGCTTTGGTATATCCATTATGTTTCCAATTGATTCTGGATCTATCCATTTAAAATTATCATATGGAAGGGGATTTGACATTGCCCATCCGTATAAGTTATTTGCATCGAAATAACCTAGAAATGTTGTTGGTTTTGATGCATCATAATCGGGCAGATACTTATTATTAGCCTTAACATGTCTGGTTACACTTTGTGTCAATCCGCCTCGAACTCCTGATTCTAACATTAAAACCATATCTATATCAGTAAGAAGTTGTAATTTACAATTTGTTTCTTTCAACATGGCTTGCCATGCTAGTCCAGGTGAAGTGTATGAATGAAGAGGGTCCAATCCATATGCTGCAAAACATGTATTTCTAAATTCTTCCATTATATCACATAATAAAGTTACATCTAATTTAACATAAAAATCTGAATATTCTCCCAATGTTGTAAATCCTAATTCATTCCATACTTTACATACATGATCATAATCCTCTTGAGATATGTCCATGTCGTATAGTTTACTTTTAAATTCTTCTTTTGGCGGAAGTGATGTTTCATTAAACTTTTCTAAACTGTCTATATAATCATATGGGAAAACACCTTTCCGAAGTACGAGATCCAGTTTGTCGTTACTTACAATCTTTTTTGTTTCAATAAAATCTTGTTTCCTTAAATTTTCAGAAAGTTTAGACAAACTCGACGGCATAAATCGGTAGGAGTCTAAAAATCTTAATTTGACATTTCCAACTGTTTTAGAGAAACTTATAAATTTTTCTGAAGTTTCAGCCAATACATCTATCGAACCATCGTCTCTTCCTAATTCAGGTATTATAAAATGAGCATCATACCCACTGAGGTTATGGAGAACCACAGGAATAAATAGTGGTAAACGATAGCTCAAATTACATTTATTACAAGCAGCACCCCTGTAATAACCTGTAAGGTGGTCATGATCTTTAACTTTATAATTGTCAATGGTAAATTCATTTTTACATAAGAAACAATGAGTTGCATTTTCATGTTGAATTTCCTCTTCTTCCTCCATCGGTTTCATTGGTATGATATTTGTATATAATCTTTGTACATTTTCAGCTATTAAATATAAATGGTCAAGAAATATTGTTTCCACATTTTCACCACGATATACTAGAGGTTCTGAAGTTAATCCATATTGGTTTAAATGTTCTTCTGATAATGTTGATTTAACCATTAAACAAAAACTATTTGGTTTATGCATTTGATATTTGACACTTTTTCTAGCTTCACAATTTTCATCTTCTATAGGAATTAGTGTTGATTCAAAATCAGCATATACAACTATAGGGATACGATATTGATGATGAACTTTTTGAAATGTAATAAATGCTCTGCTTTCTGAAGGTAAAATAATTTTTGCTTCATAATTATTGTTACATAATCTTTTGTGCTCTTGTAACCATTCCATTCCTTGTCTTCCTTCTCGTTGGAAATTAAAACATCTTTTGCAGATCAGCTTTTTGTTTCGATTTTTTGAAAGTTGTTTATTAACAAGAGAGTCAAATTTCTTTATATACACATAATGAGATACATCTCCTTGTGTTAGTAGTAGTAAATCTGTATGATCTGCTAGTTCTTCTTTAGCAATACGTAAAGGATAAACTTTATTTGAACTATCTAATCCAAAAACATTAATAGATGTGCCGGGATTTTTCTTCTCAAATTTTGATATATCTTTTAGTGATACAGGATAACTAATTCCTTGAAAGTTATATCTATATCTTTGATTTTCATAGTGCTGGTTTGGTTCATTACAATGATTTGGTACAAATTTACATGTCATCGCATATCTAAAACATTCGTTATCTTGATTTTTCACATTAACACATGATCTTGTATCTTCAATTATTTTTGGTAAACGAATATAACTAGATCCCATTAGTCCATATCCATGTTTATGAACTCTTATATTTAATCCTTCAATACTTATAAGACTCCACCCTGATCCTCGTCCTTCATGTTCCTGAATTTTAGTTAATATTTCTTCTATACATTTTTCAACTATTGAATCAATGTCTGAACTTCCTATGATAGTTTGATTTTTAGTTATAAATCCTCTTGGTGATAATTCTTCTTGTACATTTATAAACATAGCTTCTAGTAGTAATCCAAATTTGAGAAAATTCAATCTTTTTAATTCTTCTTTTAAAGTTCTACTGATGATTGGTTTTGCTTCTCTAATAAATTCTTCTAAGTTTAAATCTTCATTTTGAATCTTATGATGCATTACTACCTTTCCGGGTAAAGCTGATACTTGTAAATTTGGTAAAGTTGTTGTAGGTCTTGCTGTTATTTCATTTTGTTCTTCTTGTTCTTCTTGTTCTTCTATGTTGTTGTGAATTAGTTCCTTATGTATTTCTAACAGAATATCATCATTAAACGATTCCAAACATTTATCGCAATGATACATGTTTGGTGGTGTTCACTCTTCAAAATTTCGCCAATAAATGAAATGAGCTCTCCCTTTCCTTCTTTTATAATAGTTCCCCCACTACTATTTCATCTTCTTCTTCTTCACTTTCAGAAGAAAACAAACGTCTTGGACAAAATATTAATCTTCTACTAACAGATTCTTCATTAATATTCTCTATATGAATTGGAGTTTCAATATGTATTTCTTCATATTCAAATGATGACGAAGACTCTGATATTACTACATCCATATCCAAATTTTCATTCTCCACATCATTGGCATTTTCTTCTTCTGATGTTGTTACATCCACATCCATATCATTTATAGTTTCTACTTCTGAAGTTTCGCTATTATTTTCATCTTCTTCCATATTTAAATCCTCTAATTGAATTTTATACAATATTTCAATCATAGATTTCCTTGGATAATCGGTGTTGTCTACAGGAGCCATTTCCAGTAAATGAGGAATAACTGTTTTTGATCCGGCTTATATGATATTTTGCTAAGTATGTCAAGGTCATTTTTGATTAAGCGAGAACTGGGAATAGATCACTAAGCAGCATGATGATTCATTACTACAAAGTGATCTATTCCCCATTCTCTAAGAAGTGTCCAATCAATAACCAAAGTCCAAGTTCATTTTTTTGTTTAATTTAAGTCTTTTACATCTTCTTCTTTTATTACACAATTTATAGGTTCATTGTTCGATGTTTCAATATGTTGTTTTATCTTGTGCTCCAGCTCTTCTATTCTTGCTTCCTTTATCATTAATTCCGATTGTAAGTAACTGATGTAATCAGCCGCCATGTCTACCGTTCTTGATCTTATTTCTCCTAACTTAACACCAGGAATCAATCTCTGTAGTTTGTAAAATCTCAACCTTATTCTTGACTCTCTTACTTTAGCCATTTCTCGAAATCTTTGTTTTCTATCTTCTCCTTTGCTTGTGGTCAAGTCCATACTTCTGACAAGTTTACTTTCAGAGTGATTCCTCTACAGTAGGCTTCTCCTTTATACACTTTCCCCCACCATTTTCAATTTCCCCCACCCTACTAATGTAGGTCAAGGTCATCCAATATAACGCGAGAACGAGGAATAGAGCACTAAGTGGCATGTTAGTCCATTACCACAAAGTGATCTATTCCTCGCTCTCTATTCTACATCTACTTTTTTTTTCATTTTACTATTTTATTATTTTTTTTTTGTTTTTCTTGGGGGGAATGAGTGTTTACTTCTTACAATGTTCATTCTTCTTCTCCAACTTTTCAATTTTTTCTAACAATTCCAACAAATATGCATTGGTTGCTTGCAAAGTTTGTATTCTAGTACATCCCACTTTAATAGAGGGAACTGTTAACTGTAATTTTGTAAATTCTATCCTTTCTTTCTTGCACCTTTCTCTCATGTATGTGTTTTTCCTGATTCTTCCTGATTGAGCTGATATTAACTTATTACAATCCAAATGGGGTTTTGATACTTTAAATACTGATGTACAAAAATTAGTTGATGTTGTCGGCTGTTGATTTTCATAGAAATTTTGTGTTGAAGTAATAGTTTGCTGATTTCCATAACAATTTATACTTGAAGTGGCCGGTTGCTGATTTTCATACCAAATTGAACTTGAAGTACTAGGCAGCTGATTTTCATACCAATTTGAATTTGAAGTGCTAGGCTGATGATTTTCATAACAATTTGAACTTGAAGTATTTGGTTGATAATTTTGATGCCAATCCACAGATGCCAATACAGGTGTTGTGGAAGGATGCTCCATCGTTGTATAGAGTGAATTCTGTTCTACAATTTTGCTGGTTTTATCTCATTTCCCCCACCAATAACTTCTACATTTCCCCCACCACAATAATTTAAATTAGATACCAAACTTCTAGGGTCACATCCAAATCTTCTTCTTTTAAATATTTTATAAATGCAGAGCTTTCTGATGTTACATTAGGTGTGTTTAAATATGCCATTATTTTGTCATGACTTTCTTCATTGTGAATATAGCAATGTACATTTAGCAACTTTTGATTATCTTCTTTAGACTTGACAAATCCTGCAACAGAGCTCCAATCTTCATATTTAATTTTAAAATGGCAAACTTCGAACTGCATGTTGTTTCAACAAATGCTGCAACAATATTAAAAGTCTCTTCAAACAGCCTACATTTATACAAGTTCTCCCACCACTTTATAATCCCCACTCTTTTTCTTCCCCACCTTCTTCATATGTAGAAGGGATATCATGATTTTAATGCACTATACTTAATAAATTCAAACAAGTTTTGTGCACAAATGTTACATTTTTTCTTGACTGTTTCAAATTTCATCACTTGGCCTTTTACAAGGTGAACTAATTTACCTCCATCATCTTCAAATTGTTCAAAGTCTAAAACAGATGCTTTTCCACAATCATGACACATTTTTGTTCCATCTTCAAAAATAAAAGCAAGATAAATACCAAATCCACTATTGTCCTTCTTAAATTTCATGACCATTTCACGAATTGGTTGAGGTATTTCACATTTATTTGATGTTATTATATAACGGTAAAGAAACCCATTATTGATAATTTGTTGTAAACACAAAACTAACAAGCTGTCCATAGTGTTAGACTTGTACTGAAAGTTATATCCATAACTATCTCTTTATATGCTCTTACCCCCACCACTTTTATGTAGGTCAAGGTCATCGGATATTAAGCGAGAACTGGGAATAGATCACTAAGCGGCATGTTATTACATTACCACAAAGTGATCTATTCCCTATTCTCTAAAAGGGGTGCTGATAATTTAGATTCCTAAAATTTCTTTTCCTTCTTCTTCACCTTCTTGAACAGTTGTATTACCAGACATGTGTGATATTAATTTCTTCAATTCTCGATTTTCCATTTCTAATCTTTTCAATTTTAGATCTCTTGCTTCAACTTGTACTTTCAAAAATTTGATATAACTTCCAGCCCAGTGGAGAGTTTTCAATCTTGGTGCTCCAAGTTCAATTCCTGGTATTTGAAATTGTAGTCTATTAAATTCCATCTTCATATCTTCTCGGTCTTGTCTTTCTTTTTCTAGTCGTTTTAATCTTTGTTTTTCCCTGAAGGAAGAAGTCGGTACATGATGAAACATTTTGATCAACAATTTCTTGAAGAGTGAGTTTCTACACAGATAGTCAACACATTTATCCATCAAATTTAAGTCAGTAGTGGGGAGATGCCAATGGTGGGGAGACGTCAATGGTAGGGAGAGTTATATTAATGTAATGGTTATTTCTACAGTTACACTCGCTCCATTCTCGAAAAGATATTTGTAATATGGTTCGGGATACTGTTCTCTTTCAGATCCCGCATGTTCTTGAATAAAGTTGAAAGCCAATTTTTTTGAATAATCATTGTGAAATACTTCCCTGACACAAACAAGAATTTTTTCTTCCAAAAATTTGACTTGAACCAATGGTATTTTGCTTACATCGTCCTTGTCCATGATAGGTAGCTTGTAGGTAAAAGTATTAGGTGGTAGTTTTTGTGGTTTATCCAGTAGAGAACAAAATTTCTTGTACAATTTCTCCTCAATGTCTGGAAAACGATGTATATCAAACAGATTGTAGTATGAAGGATCAAAAGGTATTTTACGAAACATCTTCGGTCACTAGTCTCTTTAAGACTGATCTCCTGCACAAATATTTAACACATTTATAAACATTCCCCCACCAACTTTTAACTTGTGGTGGGGATATTTTCCCTCCACTACTTCTTCAAAATAGTGGGGGTACCTTAGTCCAATTCAGATTCAGATTCAGAAGACAGTAAAGGTGATATGGGTGATTCCAATGATGAATCCAATATAAATATTTCAATAGCTTCCTTAATTATATCTTCATCACTATCATTTATCATTTCTTCAAATAGTTCTTGTTCAATCTGTACCATTTCTTCCTCTTCCATCATAGAATCATTATCAGTTTCGTCATAAGTTTCCTCTATGTTTTCTTCCTGTATTTCATTTGTGCTTTCAAAAACATCTTTAACTTGAGAATAATTAATAAATGGAGTATCTCTAGACAACATGTTTCTTTACTACTTCTTTTACTTCAAATAACAAACTATGTATCGCTTACTTAGTCTTATATATACTCCTACCCCCACTATTTTTGCAAAACAAAGGAATAGGAAGGGGGTTAGTATCTATTCTTCTCTATCTAGGTTATATTTCATTGCTGTCACATCTACTATAATTTTCTGCTCTTCAATTTTATTGCGAATAAATATTGTCCAAGGAAATAGTTCATTAATATTGTTAATTGTTACTTTTATACTATACAAAATTTCAAAATGTTCTACTAATGAAACAAAAACAATAACTCCTAGCTCATTGTTTCCCATAATTTTTTCTTCAATTTTTATCCGTAAGTTTGTTATTAAACTCCATATATTAATATCATTGGCTATAAAACCATCAAGTCTGGTAAGCATCTTGATGCTACAAGGTGTAGGTACAGACTAGAAACTTGGAGGTTCATAGCCTGCCTTTTTATCAATTTTAAAAATGGGGAGGGGGAAGGAATAAGGATTGGGAAGGGATAGGGTATAGGGTGGGGGGAAAAGTAATTTTGTTATTACACTACTTGTGCAAGAAAATAGCCACCAGTGTCCACACCTTGTTCATAGCACTCCATCATAGATTGTGCCCACTGCAACATGCGGTCTCTGTCATTTGGTGTGACAAGGAAAGAATGACTATCACCATACAATATAAAAGAGTCAATTCGTATATAACATCCTAAATTTAACCATTTATTAGCTTCAACCAAAAAGTTTTCTATTGTATCAAATGGAAATTGTGGATCAATTGCTATAACTTTACGTTCTTCACTAAGTTCAACACTATAATCATCATCTTCTTCACTCTCACTCTCACTATCATTATTTAAAATGTCTTCAGGTTGTACAAAAACATCGGAAATTTCGGAAGAATTAAAATGGTAATTCACATTAGGAGGCATTTTTTCAAATAAATAATATTTTAAAAGGTGGAGAAAAAAATACAAGAGATGTACTTCACGGCACAAAGTGCGAGTACAGACTAGAAACCTGAAGGTTCATAGCCCCACTTTTATAAATTTTAAATATAGGGAGGGGGAAGGAATAAGGATTGGGAAAGGATAGGGTGGAGGTTGGGGAAGGGTAATGTGGTTATTAAACCACTCTTGCAACAAAGTACCCAACACCAATGTTCAGTTCGTATGATCTCATCACATCGTCCTGCCAAGTAAGAATTTGTTCTCGATCATTTGGAGTTAGAAGGAAGAAGTTACTGTTATTGTAGACAATAGGTGAACCAATTATAATGTTGAATCCTAAATTTAGCCATCTATGTGCTTCAAAAATAAATCTTTCAACTACATCAAAAGGAAATTGTGTTTCTATAAAATATACTTTGAATTGTTCATTAATTTCAATTTCATCTTCACTGTCATCTTCACTTTCATCTTCACTGCTATTATCCATGTCTTCTATTACATCTTCTTCATGTTCTTCGAAAGCATTTTCTTCATGATGTTGGAAACCATCTTCAGGTGGTTGAAAAACATCTGCATTTTCTGAAGGATTAAAATTTTCATTAAAGTAAGGAAGCATTTTAAAAATAAAGATATTAAGACTGGCAGAAACAAAGCAACAAGAGCGGCGAAGCAACAAGAGTGGTGGAATAAACCAGAATGAAACACTAGCCATAGCCAGCACGTCTTTTATAACAGTATGCAAATGAGAGGGGTTAGCAGCCGGCCATGACCGGTCATTGGCCCAGGAGGTGGGGGAAGGAGTGGGGGAAGGAGTAGGGGAAGGGGGGGGGGCTCCATTTTTTCGGGGGGGGGGGGGTGTGGGGGGGGTCATTGACCTTTCAGATCCGGTCATTGACCCTAAGGAGTGGGGACGGACACAGAACCCTCCTTTGCCTACTACTACATAGATCAAACTAGCCATGTAGCAGAACTTATTTCTGCTAAGTCGCATGTAAGCTAAATAGCTTACATCCCTAAATTCAAGTCTTAGGTGGCCCTGAAAAGGGCCGTTTCGCTGGGTTTGGTGAACTGCTATGGAGCTTAAGGCAGTTCAATGTTGTTTTCCAAATTAATTTCAGCAGGATCGGCTTGTGTAAACTTGTACAAATTAATTGCACAAATATCACATTTTTCTTCTTCTGGGATGATAAACTTGTATGACAAGTAACATTTGTATTCATAAATTCCACCATCTATTGTAAAATCCAATAATCCATTTCCTATTGCAGCCGAACCACATTCTGGACACATATTTGTTCCATCCATAAATTTATACTGAAGATAATGAAAAACTCCAAAATTTTCCCTATAAAAAGAATACACTTCTTGACGTAGTGTTAGTGGAAGGTTTCCATCTTCAAATGCAAGTTCCGCCAACACTATATTTGAAACTATCTGTCGCAAACATAATTCTAATAGAGTAGGCATGTTGCAGCAGTGGTCTCACGGATTGGAATGAAGACTCTGGAGTAGCTAGTATAACGGTTAGATGTAGGTAGACAACCGGTCATGACCGGCCATTCACCCAGAGGAGTGGTAGGGGAAAGAATGGTGAGGGAAGGAGTGGTGGGGGAAAGGGGGGGGGGCTCCATTTTTTCGGGGGGGGGGCTCCATTTTTTCGGGGGGGGGGGTCATTGACCTTTCAGGTCCGGTCATTGACCCGAAGGAATGCAGACAAACACAGAACCATCCTTTACTCACTACTCACATGAAAGTAGGTCACGAGACTTAGAGTGTTAAAAAATAATGGGGGAGAAACACAACGCTATAACGCGTTGTGTTTCTCCCCCAGTATTTTTTTAAGCAATAATTTGGAAAAAGCTATGTGAATTTACTTGCTACGCCCCCACCTTGTAATACCATCCAGTTTGTGTCTGAGGAGATAGTCTTTAGAGTCTAACTCATAAACTGATTTCTCTTTGCGCAAGGATTCAATCACTTTAATATTATATCTTAAGCCGTTACAAGTTGCCAAAATGTGTTCGTTGTCAATAACACGTTCAAAAAAATAGACACAACCTCTCTTAAGCCTATTTCCTTTCACACCAATAATTTTGGATTGGTATTCAACAGTGGGGGTTTCTGTCACTTGTGGTTCAGAAATGTGTTTTACGACATGTACACGGCAAAAACTTTCGTTTTTTACACATTTCCTCCCACAAGGTGATCCTTTCTTAATTCCCCTAGTAAGCATTTCAGGGCAAGTAGTGGGACGGCTAAATGCCCTACGACGCTCTTCTTGTAATAATTGAAATTGCTCTGAAGGAGCGGGTTTAGGAGTAGGTTTAGGAGTAGGTTTAGGAGCTGGTTTAGGAGCTGATTTAGGAGATGGTTTAGTAGCAGATTGAGAGGAATCAGTTTTATGATAGGTATGATCTTTAGGTGTACTAAGTGGTGGGGTAGGAGGCAATGGCGATAGTGGGATAATAGGTGTGCTAAGACGATGAACAATGGTTTCAACGGAAGGGGTATTAGGATAGTGATGAACTGGCTTCTGCGGTGGCGGCATAGTAGTTGATGGTGGTACGGAGTCCTTTGAAGGCGAAGGCGAAGGCGGTGAAAAAATACTACGAAGTCTAGAAGTGTTAGTTGGCGGAAGAATAGCTCTAGAAGTTGAAGGTTCAGATGCAAGTCGGTTCTTGTAGCAATCAGGAAGGTTTTTGAGGCGAAGAGTTTTCTTAGGTGCAGGAACAGCTGTAGTAGAAATAGAAGTCGAAGTAGAAGTAGTAGTCGGTACAGAAGACATGGTTATAACTCTAAGTTCGCAGCGTAACGTCTGGAATCAGAATGAAACACTGGCCGCGGCTGGCTCGGCTTTTATAACGGTATGCAAATGAGAGGGGTTAGCAGCCGGTCATGACCGGTCATTGGCCCGGGAGGTGGGGGAAGGAGGTGGGGGAAGGAGTGGGGGAAGGGGAAGGGGGGGGGGGGGCTCCATTTTTTCGGGGGGGGGGGGCTCCATTTTTTCGGGGGGGGGGGGGGTCATTGACCTTTCCGAAAGTGGGTCAAGGTCATTCAAGATTTATAATGATCCAAGGTGATGGGAACAGTAATACTGTTCCCACCACCCTGTTTGCCTAGCGGTTCCCACTCCCAACCCACTAGTTACGTTCTGCAAGGGAGGTCCCTGGGCCGTCCGCATCAAAGCGTAACTTCCCGTCCGCATCAAAGCGTAACCATTAATTTCAGGGAAACTGGAACAGTTAATGCAGAAACGCAACTCTAACCCCACCCAAACTAATCCCACCCATCATATTCCTAAACAAAATGCAAAAAAAAGTCCGACTTGCGGATGTCCCACCCATTTTAAATGAAGTTCAACTGAACTTCTGAATTTACAGTTAATCTACCCCCTAACATCTAGCTGTAAGGCAAAACAAATGCACAAAACAAACATAAATTATTAGTACCAACACATCATTATTAAAAACCAAATAATTCAACACAACCAAATACCATCATTATTCTTAAAATTAATACACCTTAATGCTAAATACCATCATTATTCTTAAAAATTAATACACCTTAATGCTAAACCCAACTTATAACTAACATCGCACTGCGCAAATTATTTCTTAAATTAAATACACCTTACAACTAAACACACACATACTACATTGCATTAAAAAACGCAACATAGTAGAAGAAGTTCAAATATATATAGGCCTACTATATATTTGAAACTTCTTGCTGAGTCGCCAACAACCTTTCGCTATGAAAGTTTGTTGGCAACTGAAGCAAAGGTATAGCTCCTATCGCTCCTCGGGTTTTCAAGGAGTGGGGGAAGTTGTTTCACTCCAGTACAGTGTTCAATCCAGTCCAGTTCACAGCAGTATAAAAGAAAGGTAAAGAAGTGGGGAGCGGCGCATGCGCAACAACACAAAACCAAGGTTTGAGGTTAGAATTATCCATGTGCAGTAGCGCTAAAGTGAGTAATACAGGACTAGGCGCATGCGCATAGCATAGACTCATTCCGATCCGGAGAACTCGTTGCATGCGCAGCAGGTTTGAGGTTAGAATTATCCATGGCAGCTGCCATATTTAGTCTGGTTTCACCACATAAAGTCAACAACCGGTGGTGACCGGCCATTGACCTGGAGGAGTGGGGGAAGGAGTGGGGGAAAGAGTAGGGGAAGGGGGGGGCTCCATTTTTTCGGGGGGGGGGGTCATTGACCTTTCCGGTCGGTCATTGACCCCAAGGAGTAGGGATAGACACAGAACCCTACTTCTCTTACTACTCAAGTGAAAGTCGGTCAACCAGTCATTTGCTTGCCATCTGCCGCCATCTGGCTGGAGTTATTGCCTCTATAAAGGTGGGTAGTTTATCTCGCTACAAACATTCATTGCCTCGCATCCGCTCGGTCATCATCTCTCGTTAGTTTTATGTTATGACTACTTCACTTACTAGGTTTGAGGTTAGAATTATCCATGAAATAGCCTTTGTAAATTCTAACCTATAAAATTACTACTCTGGCTTTCTGTTTCAATTTCTTTTACACTTCATTTTATATCTCAGTCTTATTTTAACTTCTGAACTTAACACATCGATTATAATGACTGCACAATGTTTAAAATTAAAGCTTTTGCGAACACAACACATATTACGAAGTACTTCTAAACCTTCAATTTCAAAGTGTAAAACTAATTTAAATAGAGTTAGGAAGAAGTACAGTTTTAACCCATTATACTGTTCAACAACTTCTCAGGTTAATGTTGATGATAGTGTTATTTACGACATTTTACGTTCTATGTTACACTTAAATAACTTAGAACTTGTTACACCTATCGACTGTGTTCAACAAGTTTTTTTATTTTACCCCCACCATTCCCTATATAAGGGCCCCGACAATAATTCCTACTTCATTATCTTCTATGCTCTTCAGCTAACAACATCTCCACTCTAATTCACACTACAATAATAATGGAAACCAACCAAGAAAATGTTCAAGTTCATGAAGTATCATCAACAACTCATCCAAGGGAAAATCCTTCTAGAAATTCAACTTCAACAACTCCTCAGAACCCTGTACAAGTTCCAGATGTATCTTCTACAACAATAAATGATGTAGAAGCTATTCTTCAATCCCTTGTCGGTTTCGACTGACCTGTATGATGATCACCGATAAACTGAACTCTTAGAGTTCAGTCTTTTTTAAAACCCCCTCCATATGACCTTGAAGCAATTATCCCCTCTCCTTTATACACTAACTCCTACTTCAAAAATTAACACCATCTCCTCACCCCTTCTCCACCCCTTCATTTGATTTAGCCTCTCCCCACCTGAAGCTATATAGCATGGCATATGGCGGCAGCGACTGATTTGGCAGCTGGCCGATGGCAGCTGGCCGGCAGCGGCTGGCAATTGGCACGACTTCCGTTTTGAAAGTAACCAAACCCCACTACTGGTTATGCTGGATGTAGGGGTTACCCCAATTCCGTAATTACTATAAAAATTACTATAAAACTCTCATGCAATGAGGCTAGTTGAGGGCTCCACTCCAATACCACTCATTGTGTTCGCTGAATAACCTACGGCTCTTCGTTTAAATCCCCTTCTTAGTTCCCCTCATTTCAATATAAAAAATTAAAATAAAAAAAATTGAGGGTTGTACTTAACTATGTATTATTCTAGGTATTACGATCAGAATTGTATGTGTAAAAAAAAAATTGGAGATACTATTATGATAACTTATGACTGGAGTGTATTTCAGAAAGAATGGAAGTGGGGAAAAATATCTGTTTTGATGGAAGTAGGTTGTACCACAAAACAGGAAGGCAAAAGAACGATATTTGTAGTTTAATAAATATATTGGCATTCATTACAATTCCTTCATTTCAGTTTTTAATGGTGTAAAACTTTAAAATGTACCTAATTTCCTAAAATATTACTGTCAAGGCAAATAAAAAAAACTTCAAGCTTCTAAATACAATAATACAGTAGTTACTAACAAAAGTATGTTAAATAATGGTTAAAATATTAAAATTACCATACACATCAAAGGACGTATGTTTTAGCCGTAGGACCAGGTCAGTAAATAACAATCAAAGTAAAACAATCAGTTGCTTGATATAGCAATTCGTTCCGACTCACAGTCAAAAGAAGAATACGTGATATTGAAAATCATCTTGATAATTTTTAAGTTTGATAATTTAATTGATATTAGTACTGTGCAAGATATGTCTATGTGCAAAGTGAAGGTTCTGAGTAAAATATTATAGTAGTTGTAAAATTACATCTACATGGGGTAAAATTCCCCGCAAAAATAAATAAACATTTAATTACGTTTAATTGTGTGGACTGGGGGGCAAAAATTCATAGAACCAAACTTGTAGTAACTTGAAAGATGTTCGCGAAGATTGCCTCAGATGTTATAATTTGGCCGCTAGAGTAGAAAAAAATAATGTCATATTTATTTTGGGTAAAAATGTTGGGTCGCTAAATTTTGAAATCAGATAGTTTTCTGGGGCAGGAAATAAAAAAGCTTTTTTTATTTTAAATGAAAATACTGTACTGCCACCTTTTTAAATTAAACATTAACTTAGTACGCACTAAAAGATAAATCAATTGTGTAATCTGCTATTTTAGTTAAAATTTTTGTTGAATTGTAAAATTTAAATTGGTATGCTATCAGGTAAAGTCAATGATGTACTTCCTAATGAGTTCGTTAGAAATTAAGTGCCATCCCAAATAAAGAACCAATTTTTGGGAGGACTATCGTGCAAATATGATACTGTCTTACCGGGTGTCCCATACCAACCTTGCACCTCTTTTAAAATTGTAAAAAAAAACAAATTGTGCCGTTGTAGGTAAACACATTTTGCTCTGTTGATTGACACTGATTTCAATACAGAGGGGACCAGACGTAATTTTGAAGAGTAGTGTGTTTTGGTTACTTCTGCGCCGGAAGTCGTGCCATCTGCCCGAGCAGCTGCTCGAGCAGATGGCGTCAGATGCTGGGGTGCAGATGGCGAGAGCATATGCCCTGAATTTGAAGTAGAATTGGGCATGAATTAAGAGTTAGTTAAAAACTAAAATCCAACTGTGTTAACTAAACTCTAAAAGTTGAACAAAAATTAAGAGTAAGATGAAAACTGAAATTCAACAGTTATAACTGGGGGCCTGGAAAGTATGTCAAGGTCATCCAGAGTAAGTTTTAAAAAAGCCTACCCAACTACCACCAGAAATAGTTTAAAGTTGAACTAGTTGGTGATAGTGGGATAATTCATTCGTGCCATGGGAGAGGTGTTTATTGTTTGAAAGTTGGCGATTGAATGAGAAGCGCCGCCTAGGGAGAGGGTTTATAAAACGGCAACCTTCCCCCACCACCCCTTCCCCTACTCCTTTAGACCAATAACCGGTTGCCGACTCTATGTGGTGAAACTGAATTAAACATGGCGGCCGCCATGGATAATTCTAACCTCAAACCTTAGCTTAGCTGAAGAGAATAGAGGAGCATGAAGTAGGAATTGTGGTGACAGTGCTTATATGAGGAATAGTAGGGGTAAAATAAAAAAACTTGTTGAACACAGTCGATAGGTGTAACAAGTTCAAAGTTGTTGAATTGTAACATAGAATGCAAAATGTTGTAAATAACACTATCGTCAACATTAACCTGCGAAGTCTTTGAAGAGTATAATGGGTTAAAACTGTACTTCTTCCTAACTCTATTTAAATTAGTTCTACACTTTGAAATTGAAGGTTTAGAAGTACTTCGTAATATGTGTTGTGTTCGCAAAAGCTTTAATTTTAAACATTGTGCAGTCATCATAACCGATGTGTTAAGTTCAGAAGTTAAAAGAAGACTGAGATAAAAAATGAAGTGTAAAAGAAATTGAAACAGAAAGCCAGAGTAGTAATTTTATAGGTTAGAATTTACAAAGGCTATTCCATGGATAATTCTAACCTCAAACCTAGTAAGTGAAGTAGTCATAACATAAAACTAACGAGAGATGATGACCGAGCGGATGCGAGGCAATGAATGTTTGTAGCGCGATAAACTACCCACCTTTATAGAGGCAATAACTCCAGCCAGATGGCGGCAGATGGCAAGCAAATGACTGGTTGACCGACTTTCACCTGAGTAGTAAGAGAAGTAGGGTTCTGTGTCTATCCCTACTCCTTGGGGTCAATGACCGACCGGAAAGGTCAATGACCTCCCCCCCCCCGAAAAAATGGAGCCCCCCCCACTCCTTCCCCCACTCCTTCCCCCACTCCTCCAGGTCAATGGCCGGTCACCACCGGTTGTTGACTTTATGTGGTGAAACCAGACTAAATATGGCAGCTGCCATGGATAATTCTAACCTCAAACCTGCTGCGCATGCAACAAGTTCTTCGGATCGGAATGAGTCTATGCTATGCGCATGCGCCTAGTCCTGTATTACTCACTTTAGCGCTACTGCACATGGATAATTCTAACCTCAAACCTTGGTTTTGTGTTGTTGCGCATGCGCCGCTCCCCACTCCTTTGCCTTTCTTTTACACTGCTGCGAATTGGACTGGATTGAACACTGTACTGTAGTGAAACAACTTCCCCCACTACTCAAGAATCCGAGGAGCGATACGAGCCTGATCTTAGCGTCAGTCGTCAACAAACTTTCATAGCGAAAGGTTGTTGGCGACTCAGCAAGAGGTTTCAAATATATAGTAGGCCTATATATATTTGAACTTCTTCTACTACGTTGCGTTTTTTAATGCAATGTAGTATGTGTGTGTGTGTTTAGTTTTAAGTTGTATTAAATTTAAGAAATAATTTGCGCATTGCGATGTTAGTTATAAGTTGGGTTTAGCATTAAGGTGTATTAATTTTAAGAGGTATTTAGCATTAAGATGTATTAATTTTAAGAATAATGATGGTATTTGGTTGTGTTGAATTATTTGGTTTTTTAATAATGATGTGTTGTTAGTTTTAAGTGTTGGTAATACTAATTAATGTTGTTTTGCCTTACAGCTAGATGTTAGGGGGTAGATTAAATGTAAATTCAGAAGTTCAGTTGAACTTCACTTAGAAGGGGTGGGACATCCGCAAAATGCGGACTAGGTTTTTGCATTTTTGTTTAGGAATATAATGGGTGGGATTAGTTTGGGTGGGGTTAGAGTTGCGTTTCTGCATTAGGTGTTCCAGTTTCCCTTGGAATTCATGGTTACGGTAGACCCGGACCGGACCGTTACGGTAGACCCGGACGGTCCAAACAAAATTGCGTCGATGTCCCTTGCAGAACGTAACTAGTGGGTTGGGAGTGGGAACCGTTAGGCAAACAGGGTGGTGGGAACAGTATTACTGTTCCCATCACCTTGGATCATTATAAATCTTGAATGACCTTGACCCACTTTTGGAAGGGTCAATGACCCCCCCCCCCTCCCCCCCCCGAAAAAATGGAGTCGATTCCCCCCCTCCCCCCCCGAAAAAATGGAGTCGATTCCCCCCCCCCTTCCCCCACTCCTACCCCCACTCCTTCCCCCACTCCTTCCCCCACTACTCCGGGTGAACGTCCGGTCATGACCTGAAAAATTAAAATGGCTATAGCTTGATAACGGATTGACGGATTTGGACGAGCGATACATCATTGAAAAGGTCTATGTAAGACAAACATTTTGGTGAAAGAAGAATTTGGTTATCATATTTTAGTCAAAAGTTATGCGAATTATTTTAAATAAATACCTTCTCTTTTCCCTTTTCCCCCACCTCCCAGGTCAATAATCAGTCTCGGCCAGCTGCTACCCCTCTCATTTGCATATTGTTATAAAAGACGCACCGACTGCGGCTAACATTTCATTCTGATTCCAGACGTTACGCTGCGAACTTGGAGCCACAACCATGTCATCTCTGCCAACTACAACTTCTACTTTAACTTCTACTTCAACTTCTACTACGGCTGTTACTGCACCAAAGAAAACTCTTCGTCTGAAAAATCCTCCTGACTGGTACAAGAAGCAACTTGGATCCCAACCTTCAACTTCTGGCACTATTCTTCCGCCTATCAAGACTTCTAAACTTCGAAGCATTTTTTCACCGCCTTCGCCTTCTACTTCGCTTTCAAACGACTCCACACCGCCATCAACCATCATGCCGCCTCCACAGAAGCCAGCTCCCCGTCTTAATACCCCTTCATTTGAAACTTTGCTTCATAGTCTTAGTACACCTATCATTCCACTGTCACCATTGCCTCCTACCCCACCACTTACTATGCCTGAAGACCACACCTATCATAAAACTAAATCCACTAAGCCTACTCCCAAACCTGCTCCTAAGCCTGCTCCTTCAGAGCAATTTCAATTATTACAAGAAGAGCGTCGTAGGGCATTTAGCCGTCCCACTACTTGCCCTGAAGTGCTCACTAGGGGAATTAAGAAAGGATCAGCTTGTGGGAGGAAATGTGTTAAAAATGAAAGTTTTTGCCGTGTACATATCGTGAAACATATCTCTGAACCACAACTGACAGAAATCCCCACCGTTGAAGACGATCCTAAAATAATATCCGTCAGAGGAGAGAGGCTTAAGAAAGGTTTGAAATATTTTTTTCTAAGTGTTGTTGACCACCAACACATTTTGGCAAAATGTAACGGCTTAAAATATAAAATTAGAGTTTGTGAGAATTTGTGTAAAGAGAAGAGATTTAACACTTTAGATTCTCAAGACTTTCTCCTCAGGGATAAAAAGGATCGTATTACAAGGTGGGGGCGTAAACAGTAAATTCACTTAGTTTTTTCCAAATTGTTGCTAAAAAAATAATGGGGGAGAAACACAATGCGTTATAGCGTTGTGTTTCTCCCCCATTTTTTTTAACACTCTAAGTCCCGTGACCTACTAACCTACTTCCATTTGAGTAGTAAGAAAAGTACTTCCCCCACTCCTTTGGGTCGATGACCGGTTAAGGTCAGCTCTTACCCCTCATTTGCATACTGTTATAAAAGCGGAGCGAGTGTTGGTCACTCCATCATTTTGCTTCTACACGCCGCTCTTGTTGTTTCGTCTCTGCTGTTTACAATATTACCTACTTCAAAATGACTCCTCATGTGAATGACCATATTAATTCTTCCAAAATTTCCGATGTTTTTCTACAACCTGAAGACATTTTAAATAATGATAGTGAGAGTGAGGATGATGATGATTATACTGTTGAACTTAGTGAAGAACGTAAGGTTATAGCAATTGATCCACAATTTCCATTTGATACAATAGAAAAGTTTATAGTTGAAGCTAATAAATGGTTAAATTTAGGATGTTATGTACGAATTGACTCTTTTATATTGTATGGTGATAGTCATTCTTTCCTTGTCACACCAAATGACAGAGACCGCATGTTGCAGTGGGCACAATCTATGATGGAGTGCTATGAACAAGGTGTGGATACTGGCGGCTATTTTCTTGCACAACTAGTGTAATAACAAATTACCCTTCCCCCATGTAGTGAAAAAGAAAAAGAAATATTAGGAATCTAATTATAATACTTCCTTCCACATATAAAGAAGAGGGGGAAAGGAGTGGGGATTATAAAGTGGTGGGGGAATGTGTATAAATGCAGGTTGTTTGAAGAGACTTTTATTATTATTGTGGCTTTAGCAGAAACAACATGGAGTTTAAATCTTCAGCAAAAATAAGGAATAATATAATAAAGAAAGAAATTCGCAAGAAAGAAAAGATTGAACTTATAAAATTACAACTTATAATACCTTCCATTGAAATTGGATGTAGCAAACTAAAGACTTTGGTTAAAACTAATGAATATTTGTTACAATTGCTAAAAACAATCGAAGAGTTGAAGAGAAAGAATGGACATTCTACATAGTAAAATTTGAACATTTTAATATAAATAAGTAAACTGAAAAAAGTAGATGTAGAATAGAGAGCGAGGAATAGATCACTTTGTGGTAATGGACTAACATGCCACTTAGTGCTCTATTCCTCGTTCTCGCGTTAAATTGGATTACCTTGACCTATTTGTTTGACTGTTAGAATTTGGTTAACACTGTTGAATTTCAGTTTTGAACTAATGTTTATTTTTATTCAACTGTTAGAGTTTTTTAACACTGTCGAATTTTAGTTTTGAACTAACTTTTAATTTATGCGAATTTTCAGTTCAACTCTAGTTAATTTATGCGCAAATTTAGTTCAACCAAGTGCCTGTGCTCTAGCCATTTCCACTCCAACATTTGTTCTTTTAACATCTGTCCCATAACGTCTGTCCTAACAGATGTTAAAAGAAAGTTTGTTAAAGTTTGAATATAAAGAAGTATATACTAAAACTCCAATGGGAATAAAGAACACGAATGAACAATTAGTTTGTAGAAGGTTAATATTTTGTTGAAAATGTTTGATTTCCTAGGATAGTGAAAAGGATGAAATAGTGGTGGGGGAACCATTATAATAGGAGGAACGTGAGAGCCCACTTCATTTCTTGGTGAAATTTCGAAGAGTAAACATCTCAACATGTATCGTTGCGATAAATGTTCGGAATCGTTTCACGATGAAATTCTATTAGACTGTCATAAAGAACTAATTCACAACAACTCAGAAGAAAAACAAGAACAACAAGAACAACAAGAAGAACAAGAACAACAAGAAGAACAAGAAGAACAAGAAGAACAAGAAGAACAAGAAGAACAATATGAAATAACAGCAACATCTTCAACTACTTTACCAAATCTACAAGTATTTGCATTACCTGGTAAAGTAGTAATGCATCATAAGATTCAAAATGAAAACTTGAAGCTAGAAGAATTTATTAGAGAAGCAAAACCAATTGTAAGTAAAACTTTAAAAGAAGAATTAAAAAGATTGAACTTTCTTAAATTTGGTTTACTACTAGAAGCTATGTTTATAAATGTACAAGAAGAATTATCACCAAGAGGATTCATAACAAAAAACCGAACCATTATGGAAAGTTCAAACATTGATTCAATAGTAGAGAACTGTATAGAAGAAATATTAACAAAAATTCAGGAACACGAAGGAAGAGGATCCGGATGGAGTCTTACAAGTATTGAAGTATTAGATATAAGAGTTCACAAACATGGATATGGACTAATGGGATCTAGTTACATTCCTCTGCCAAAAAGAATTGAAGATACAAAATCTTGTATTAATGTTAAAAATGAAGACAATGAATGTTTTCGTTATGCAATGACAACTAAATTTGTACCACATCATGTGAATAGACCTGACCAAGAATATGAAAATCAAAGATTTAGATACAATTTTCAAGGAATCACTTATCCTGTATCACTGAAAGATATATCAAAATTTGAGGAGAAAAATCCCGGTACGTCTATCAATGTTTTTGCATTAGATAGTTCAAACAAAGTGTATCCTTTACGTATTGCAAAAGAAGAGCTACCAGATCATACGGATTTACTACTACTAACGCGAGGAGATGTGTCTCACTATGTGTACATAAAGCAATTTGATCGTCTTGTTAACAAGCAACTTTCAAAAAATAGAAACAAAAAGATAATTTGCAAGAGATGTTTTAATTTTCAACGAGAAGGAAGAGAAGGAAGAGAATGGTTACAAGAGCACAAAAGACTATGTAACAATAATTATGAAGCAAAGATTAATTTACCTGCGGAAAACAGAGCATTCGTTAAATTTGAAAAGGTTCATCATCAATACCGTATCCCTATAGTTGTATATGCGGACTTTGAATCAACACTAATTCCTATAGAAGATGAAAATTGTGAAGCTAGAAAAAGTGTCAAATATCAAATGCACAAACCAAATAGTTTTTGTTTAATGGTTAAATCAACATTATCAGAAGAACATTTAAACAGATATGGATTAACTTCAGAACCTCTAGTATATCGTGGTAAAAATGTAGAAAAAATATTTCTTGATCACTTATATTCAATAGCTGGAAATGCACAAAGATTATATACAAATATTGTACCAATGAAACCGATGGAGGAAGAAGAAGAAATTCAACATGAAAATGCAACTCGATGTTTCTTATGCAAAAATGATTTTACTATTGAGAATTATAAAGTTAAAGATCACGATCACCTCACAGGTTATTACAGGGGTGCTGCTTGTAATAAATGCAACTTGAGCTATCGTTTACCACTATTTATTCCTGTGGTTCTGCATAACCTCAGTGGGTACGATGCTCATTTTATAATACCTGAACTAGGAAGAGACGACGGTAAAATCGATGTGTTAGCTGAAACTTCAGAGAAGTTTATAAGTTTTTCCAAAGAAGTTGGAAACATGAAACTAAGATTCTTGGACTCCTACAGATTTATGCCGTCGAGTTTGTCCAAACTTTCAGAAAATTTAAGGAAACAAGATTTCATCGAAACAAAGAAGATTGTAAATAACGACAAACTGGATTTGGTACTTCGGAAAGGTGTGTTTCCATATGATTACATAGACAGTTTAGAAAGATTTAATGAAACATCACTTCCGGCTAAAGAAGAATTCAAAAGTAAACTTTATGACATGGACATATCTCAAGAGGACTATGATCATGCATGTAAAGTATGGAACGATTTAGGATTTAGAACATTGGGAGAATATTCAGATTTTTATGTTACATTGGATGTAACTTTACTATGTGATATAATGGAAGAATTTAGAAATACATGTTTTGCGGCATATGGATTGGACCCTCTTCATTCGTACACTTCACCTGGATTAGCATGGCAAGCTATGTTGAAAGAAACAAATTGTAAAATACAACTTCTTACTGATATAGATATGGTTATGATGTTAGAGTCAGGAGTTCGAGGGGGATTGACGCAAAGCGTTACACGACATTTCAAGGCGAACAACAAGTATCTGCCCGATTATGATGTATCAAAACCAACAACATTCCTGGGTTATTTTGATGCAAATAACTTATACGGATGGGCAATGTCGAATCCCCTTCCATATGATAATTTTAAATGGATAGATCCAGAATCGATTGGAAACATAATGGATATACCGAAGCATGGTGAAACTGGTTACATTTTTGATGTTAATTTTGAATATCCTGAACATCTTCATGATCAACATTATGATTTACCACTTCTTCCGAAGACTGAAATTTGCCCTACTGGAAGATGGCCAAAATTAATGATGACTTTAACCGACAAGTCTCGATATGTTGGACACTACTGGATGATACAACAAGCTTTAGACTTAGGATTGAGAATTACAAAAATTAATCGAGTTCTACAATTTTCTCAATCTTGTTGGTTAAAACCTTACATCGACAACAACACAAGAAGAAGAGCCACCGCTACATCAGTTTTCAAAAATATTTTTTCAAATTAATGAATAACGCAATATTTGGCAAGACTTTGGAAAACAAAAGGAAACATAAGGATATCAAATTGGTAACTGATCCAGTAAAATTACAGAAATTGGTGCAACAACCAAACTTTGGTTCATCTATAATTATTAATGAAAATCTAGTTGTTATTTCCATGAACAAGAAGTCACAATGGATCGTCCTTTGTATCTTGGAATGCCAATCTTGGATATTTCAAAAACACATATGTACGAGTTTCATTATAAGAAGATGGTTAACTATTATGGAAGAGAGAACATTGGTATTGCATATATGGACACGGATGCACTAATTTACTGGATTAAAACAAATGACATGTATGAAGATCTACGCACCTTTATATATAAAGATGATTTCGACTTTTCCGATTATCCTAAGGATCATCCAAATTACGACTATGACAGAAATAAGAAAGTATTGGGAAAATTTAAAGATGAAACAAATGGTGTGCCGATGATGGAAATTGTAGCATTAATGTCCAAACTGTATTCATTTCAACTGTACATAAACGAGAGGAACGAACATCAAGTCACGAAGAAGGCCAAAGGAATAAAAACTTCTTTCCTGAAAAAGAACGTACAGTTTGAACATTATAAAAGATGTTTGTTTGAAAATGTTGAAACAACTGCAACGTTCAACACTATTAGAAGTTATAATCATCAACTTTTTAGTGTCAAACAAACAAAGTGGGCATTAAGCTACAAAGATGACAAGCGCCATATTTTAGAAGATAAAATTAATACTTTACCATTTGGCCACTACTCTCTAAACCCTATCGACCAGTAAACCTATTCTTCGTCCTCTACCTTCTTCCTTTTTCCTTTCCGTAAAGAAGAGGGGACATGGCAAGCCCAATGCCATGTTCCCTCTTTTTTACACTAATATGAAATGGCCTTGACCTATATTCAAACTATATAAATGAGAATAAACTATTTTATGGATCAGTATTTTTACATGCGGTGTACAAGCAACATCTGAAGATGGAAAGTGTGAAGGACAAGATTGTAAATGAACTACATAAACCAGCAAGAAGAAGATTTCCAAGAAGAAGTACAATCATTAAAGGAATGAATGATCTTTATCAAGCTGATCTCATTGAAATGATACCGCACAGTAAATTAAATAAAGGATTTAAATATATTTTAACAATTATAGACTGTTTTACTAAAATAGCTGACGCTTTACCATTGAAGGATAAGACTGGTAAAAGTGTTACAAAAGCTATGGAAACCACAATACAAAGAAATAAATTTAAAATTAAACATCTACAGACCGATGATGGAAAAGAATATTTTAATAAAGACTTTGCAGCTTTGATGAAGAAACATCAAATAAATCATTATTCTACAAATTCTGAAGTTAAAGCTTCAATAATTGAAAGATTCAATAGAACATTAAAAGGTGCGATGTATAAACAATTTTCAAAAAGAGGATCATACGTGTGGTATGACATATTACCACAACTTATAAAAGAGTATAACAACAAATATCATCGTACCATTGGAATGAAACCTATCCAGGTAAATAGTGCTAATGCCAAAATTGTATTACAACGCATTAAAAATAATACAACACCAAAATTGGAAAAATTGCAACCAAAGAAGTTCAAGGTCAACGATAAAGTTCGTATAAGCAAATACAAAGGTGTATTTAGTAAAAGATATCTACCAAATTGGACTAATGAAGTATTTACAATTTATAAAGTGCAACCAACTATACCTGAAACCTATTTATTAAAGGATAACAAGGGTGAATTACTTCAAGGTGGATTTTACGGACATGAATTGTTGAAATCAACAGTCGGTGATGTATATCTTGTCGAGAAGATTTTACAAAGGAAAAAGGATATGGTTAAAGTCCGGTGGTTAGGGTTTGATAAAAGTGAAGACTCTTGGATTCCTTCAAAAGACTTAGTATAGTTGTTTAATAGCTCATTGTGTGTTTAACCTTTATACAAGATGGAGATTGTACAACAAAAAGATCGATTTAATATCAATAACACTGATGAATTGACAGTTGACAATGATAAGTTAAATCATGGAAAACATGGTGAATTACTACCAAATACGATAAGATGTCTAATAACTGGTCCTTCAAATTGTGGAAAAACTAATGTTGTTTTTAACCTTATAACTAATCCTAAAGGATTGCGTTTTAACAATATATACATTTTTTCAAAATCATTGCAACAACCAAAATATCAATTATTGGATAAAGTACTTGCAAGTGTACCTGAAGTAAATTTTTACAAGTTTAATGCCAGTGAAACAATTATGCAACCAAATGAAGCAAAACCATTTTCTATTTTTATATTTGACGATGTTTCTTGTGAAAATCATGACACAATAAGGAATTATTTTGCTATGGGAAGACATCATAATATTGATAGCATTTACATTGGTCAAACATACAGTAAAATTCCAAAACAACTTATAAGAGACAATGCAAATATGTTGATCATCTTCAAGCAAGATGAAACAAATTTAAAGCATATATATAATGATCATGTAAATGCGGATATGCCATTTGAAAAATTTAAAGAGATGTGTGGCAAAGCATGGAATGAGAAATATAGCTTTCTCGTTATTATGAAGGAAGAAGATATTAAAAATGGTAGATATCGTATAGGGTTGGATAAATTTGTATTTATGCGTTGAACTACCGATGCTACATCTAGTTACACGTTGAACTTCACAGTGTAAACATGGTGAATCAAGAAAAAATATTAAAAGAAATAAAATCACTCAGTGATTCTATTAGGATGAAGAATCGTGCATTGAGGATGGGTTTAAGTGAAAGAGAAGAATTTCTAGAGACTACATTTAAACCTATTACGGAACCTTTAAAACAGATATCAGAAACTATTGGTAAACCTCGTTATGAAGGAGATGTTTTACTACCAGTTTCTAAACAAGAAGTACAAGCATTAAAAAAAGAAGAAGATGATGATTCATATACAAGTGCTAGTGAGCAAGAAGAAACAAAAGAAGAAGAAGAACCAATTGTTGAAAAGGAAGAAGAACAGCCAATACCAGAAGCAGAACAATCTATTCCAAATTTAACTCAATTAAGTAGCGATATATTACAACATGGACCTCTTGGAAGAAAATATATAATGAAAATGCTACATGACATGAAATCAAACCCAAATTTGAGTAGATCACATGTATACGGAGCAAGAATTGATGGGAATGAATTGAAGATCGGCGATTCAAAGCTTGAAATAACACAAGACGATTACATCATTATTGGTGAGCATAGATATAAAGGAACAAAAGGATTATATGAATTAATTTTTAAAAACATACCACTAAGATATTCATCCAAAGATTTAAGTGTTTTTAAGGAGATTCTACAAAATACTAACGCTCATAAAAGAAACTACTCAAAGGATGCAATGATTAATCGTTCACGTGCAACAAAATATAACATCGTTATAAAAAAGTTGTTTCCTCCACGAAAATTGCCAACATTACGTACTGCACCAGCGGTGAGACAACCACTGAAAAGAAAATCTTTATCACTTATGGATTTATCACTTCTTGAACAACATGGTAAAAAGAGTAAAGGAGATACTTCAACCTCTGGTAAAGGATTGATGAAAAATCTATACAATACAAATGTGATTTACTACAACGACATCAATAAATTGGTTGACCGAATGAGACTATTGCATGAAGCCATGAAAGCCGGTCATACGGGTTTGAATAATGAATGGGTGGCTCTAGTTGATGAACTTAGGAATCGTGGTATAGTTGTATAATTGTCCGCGGATATAAAAGAGTTGCAAGCGTAAGACGTATCAGTTCTAACATGAGCGTCGACAAGTTCGGACGGTACTCCGCGTTAAGAGTGCAAGTTGGAGAAGACAGAAAAAGAAGTGGATTACCGCAAACACCTGAAGGTGACTATAGCATAAGTAATAAACGTTTAAAACTAGTTAAAGATCCAGAAGAAGATACTGATGGAGCAAATTTGAAGACAGTAAAAGAAGCTACTTCAACATCATTGAAATTACATAAGAATACTTACGATGTTAAATCACATAAAATAATTAATGTTGGTAAACCAACTGAAGGTTCTGATGCAATTACTAAAGAGTACTTATCATCTGAACTTTCAAATACTTTAAAATTGCAATGGGGTAATAACTTAAAAGATGGACAAACTTATGATGCTGGAAATTATAGAATAACCAACGTGGGAAATCCCAAAAATGATAAAGATTCAGTTAATAAAGAATATTTACATTCTATAATACCGGAAAAAACTGAACATGGATTTTCTTTTTATAAATTTATTATAAATGACATTGGATACCCAAAGGAAGACGGTGATGCTGTAAACCTAAAATACATCAAGGACAACTGTATTTTACAAGATGTTAATGGAATTGATTGTCATGGTAAAACATTGACAAATGTAAAGTTTGGTTCTCAACCAAAAGATGCTGTTACTATGGAACAATTATCTAAAGAATTAAAAAAGGAAACATCAAATTTTGTAAAACATGAAGATGCCGTGTTAAAGCGGGGAGATAAATTTATACATGGAAATAAAAAGTTTGATTTAATGCAAGGAAAAAATGATGAATGGGATGCAGGACATAAAACAATAACAAATGGAAGATTTGGTATAAAAGATTCAGATGTACCTCTTATGGTACAAACATTAATTGCAAGTGGTGGTAGATTAGGTACATACGATGGTCGTAATAGAAGAATAAAAAATATTTATCCTGGTTATGAAGAAGATGATTGTGTTACATTGAAACAAACAATAACTTGGGATAAACACTTTGGGACCAAATATGATGCAAAGATGAAGAAAATAATTAATATTTTACCAGGTGAAGATTCAAATGATGCTGCTACTATTGGACAAGTCATAACAACATCAAAAAGTGATTCAACCGCATATACTTGTAATGATAAACGTATTATGCAGTTACAAGATCCTCAACATCCGAAAGATGCTGTAAATTTAGATTGTTTAATAAGAATAGTGGGTAATTTACTTATTGATACCCACAATCATATAGCTAGTACAACGAGTCATGTGATGATTCAACCCGATGAACGAGAAGCTTGGATTAAAAATAGAATTATAAATCAGTATATAATTAATTTGAATAACTAAGTCTTTAAATATAAAAGATTTTGCACAAGTTATTCATTTGTGTAAAGTATCTCGTGGAGTAAACACGCCAGTTATATAAGACAACATAATGAAGACCGTATCGCTCAGTCATCGTCAAGACAGCGGCAAGAGAGGACGTGGTATAACATCAGCTGCATTATCCCTGCTTAGACGGATTCCAGTTGGTGCTGTTGTAAATCGAACGATAGACGCTTTACCATACGAATTACATCTGCCCGGAGGTTATCAATATTGTGGACCTGGAACTAAGTTGGCAAAGCGTTTAGCAAGAGGAGATCCTGGAATTAATAAATTAGATCAAGCTTGCAAGGAACACGATATAGCATATTCAAAGTATAAAGATTCAACAAATAGATCAATAGCAGATAAAATTCTAGCGGAAAAAGCTTGGCAAAGAGTAAAATCAAGTGACGCAAGTATTGCAGAAAAAGCATCGGCTTGGGCAGTAACTACAGCCATGAAGACGAAAGCAAAGTTAGGTGGTGGAAAACGTCGCAGAGGAAGACCTGCAAAGAAAGGCGCTCCCAAAAGAGGTGGAAACATTAAAAAAGGACGTCGTAGAACTCATAAGGCAAATGTAAAGAAGACTTCTGTTTGGCAAATGGTAAAAAACGGAGCAGGTTTATACCTAAGACCATACCGTGTGTACTAAATAAGAAGAGTCAATTGATAATTCCAAATAAAGCCTTAACAAATCATCAGTTAAATGATTATGTGAAATGTTTGAAAATACCATTCTTTCGAGGAGTTTTTATGAAAGATGCATTACCAACTAAAATATGGAAAAATGAAACTGGAATAGTAAATTTGGATTCCACCTATGGTCCAGGCACTCATTGGGTATGCTATAAAAAACTCGGACAAACCATTTACTACTTTGACAGTTTTGGCAATCTACCACCGCCAAAAGAACTGCAACATTATTTTCGAAACTCCAAAAACATTTTTTACAATTACAAAAGAGAACAACCTAACAATACTGAAATATGTGGGCATTTATGTTTGGAGTTTCTAGCGAAGAGTGTCAGTCAGCTTTAAGATGTCATCGTATACAGTGTCACTGAGTGGAAATTCATCCACATTGAAAAGTACGCTGTTCCCAGCATTGCGTCTATCCAAGGAAAGATTATGGGAAGCGGCATTACTTGATTTGACTACCTACAATTCAATTCCTAATGTTACAGAAGGAAAAAACAATTTACTACATTATTATGAAACTAAGGATGCTGCAGGAAAATACTCAGAATTGAAAATAATTACATTTCCTACTGGAGCATATGAAATTGATGACATAAACCAATTATTACAGAAACAACTCGGAGAAGACAATATCACCGTTAAAGGAAACAATAATACTTTAAAAGCAGAAATAACTTCGAAATATTATATTGATGTCAGCTTGGAACAGTCGATTGGCAGTTTACTTGGATTTACAGATACAAAAAAGAAAATCTTAACTCCTGGAACTACTCATTCAGGTGATTCAACTGTAACAATATTGAAAGTAAATAGTATTGATGTCACGTGCAACATTATACACGGATCGTATAGAGATGGAGTTAATCAACATATTTTACATACATTTTATCCAACAGTGGCTCCCGGTTTTAAAATTGTTGAGAAGCCACAAAACTTGATATACCTACCGTTAAACACCAGTTTCATTTCAGACATCGTACTGAACATATTGGATCAAGACGGTCATAGTGTTGACTTTAGAGGAGAAACAATTACTATACGGATACACATCAGAGCAGCAACATAAAAGTCAACATGGGATTATCATTTAAACCACAATGGAAGAGTCGGGAGCTCAGTAGCTCCTCGACATTGGAAGAGTTAACATCGGAAAACATTCGTTTTCTACAGAAGATTGGATTGAAACTTAACAGCGATGGATATCCTGGATATATCTCAAGGACCAACGTTCGACGAAACACTATGGGAGAAGGAATATCACACGCACAACCCTTACACTTCATCAAAATTAAACAATAACGATGAAATAAGGATCCCCATTCAACAACAAGATATTTACACTTTACCGTGTGAAAGTTACTTGTACATCGAAGGACGGGTATTAAAATTGGATGGAAAAACTGCTTCAACAGTTCCTTTTATAAATAACCCGATGGCATATCTTTTTGATGAAATAAGATATGAAATATCAGGGGTGACGGTTGATTCAACAAAAAAGGTTGGTTTAACAACTACATTGAAAGGATTAACATCATTAACACCGCATGAGAAGAATTCAATAGTCACTGCCGGATGGGTTGCCCCCGATAAAGACACTATAACACCAGCTTCCAACGGTCACTTTGATTTTCATGTACCTTTACGATTGCTTTTGGGATTCGCTGAAGATTACAAACGGGTAATAATAAATGTCAAACAAGAATTAGTATTACTCAGATCTTCAACTAATAAGGACTTGATACTTGCAGACCCTGCAACTACGGAAGATAAACTGGAATGGCAACTACAGTTGGATAAAGTTGTTTGGAGAGTACCTCATGTAAGATTGGCTGATGAACATAGAATCCTATTATTGAGAAAGTTGAAATCTGACCGTGATATTGTGATGCCATTCCGAAGTTGGGAATTTCATGAATACCCTACACTACCTCAGACAGAACGACAAACATGGACCGTCAAGACATCAACTTACTTGGAACGAGCAAGGTACATAATACTCGGTTTTCAAACTAAGCGAAAAGATGTTATCACTGCAAATGCTGGTCAATTTGATCACTGTAAAATAAAGAATTGTAAAGTTTTCCTAAACTCTCAATTCTTTCCCTATGACAATTTGAATGTCATGTTCAGCAAAAAACGTTTTTCCATTTTATACGATATGTATGCAAGATTTCAATCATCATATTATGGAAAGACTAATACACCACTATTATCACCTGACCAGTATTATTCCAAGGCTCCAATAATTGTAATCGATTGTTCAAAACAAAATGAATCGGTAAAATCATCAAGTGTGGATATAAAAATTGAAATGGAATTTGAAGAACCAGTAGCGGATGGAACTTCGGCATACTGTCTAATTCTACATGATAAAATAGTTACTTACACACCGCTGACCGGAATTGTGAAGAATGTACTTTAAGAAGAATTGTACAACAACTGCAAATTTTTGAGGTTAGAATTATCTGCTTTAATTTTTGAGGTTAGAATTTCATTTGTGAAAGACAAGTTGAAAACAAACAATTATGTAATTGTATAAATTTCAAGGATTTTACGAAAAATATAAAAGCGAGAAAATAATTAGTAGAAACTTCATTCTATCTTCAACCTTCGTATGGGAAACATCATTGGCAAGATGAATTCTACTAACGGAGAAGAAAATACACCTCTAATGGATGATAATAGTTCAGATATAGAAAAACAAGTTGAACGAGAAATGGACGAGTTCCTAAAATTCAACAAACATAAGAAGAGAGAAGAAGAAAAAGCTGAAAAAGAAGTAAAAAGGAAGAAGGTTGAAGTTAACATTACAACCAATATTTTAACAGAAGTATTTCTTCGGATTATCTACCCAATTTCTTCATGCATGACAAAAAGTATATCAGTTGGAATTTTAAAATCAATGGATTATTCACCAATTGTTATTTTAAATCATGGAAACAAAATGGTTACTTTCAGTGAAACTACTTGGGAATCTCTCATGAAACATTTACATCTTTTGGAGTGCTATTTAAGTAACAACACATTTGGAAGAAGAACAAGATTAAGTTTATTGGAATCAAATATTGAAGTTGATATAGTAAAACATCGTGGAGGACAAATTGTTCGCTTCAGAGATTTAACTACACATAATGTTAAATTATATTTCACTAAAGAAGAATTTTACACTTTAAGTTGTACTACCGGTCCCGTCACCAGATATTTGAAACAACTAATATTTTCAAGTGCAATAATTAAAGACTATCTAATTGATACATTGGACAAAAAACCTTTTGTTCCAATTTTATACGGTCCCGTGGATACTTCAATCTTTAATAGAATACCTCAAGAAGTTGAAATGTGGAGACAATTAAACAACTATCACACCAATTTTAATATTGATGAAGTGACACAAGAAGTGAAAGAAGAAGAACAATCCTGTCTGTTATAAACATCGGCTCATTCAATTTTTAAGTCAGTTGTTAGTAAGACTTCATCATGAATAAACGGGTTTCGTTTTCTAATGCGCCACATATAATGGAAGTTAAAAGAGGTATAATTGAATTTCAAGCTTTCCGAGGAAATGATGGTAATTTTATTATTAAAGAATTAGTAATCTTGGACATGAACACATCAGTAGTTTATCATTATTTGTTCAAACCTCCAGTACCATTTAATAGACTAACAACTAAAGCGAAAGTTACAAACAAATGGTTGAACAAACATTTTCACAACTTAAGATGGGATGAAGGTTTCATTAATTATAACATGATGCCGCACATTATGAATCATTATTGCAAAGAGTTTAAAATTATCTACACAAGGGGATTGGAAAAAGCAAATTGGATACAATCATTTACAAGCAACGAAGTGATTAATGCAATAATTGATAAAGATTTCCAATGCTACTTCAACGAACTTTGTATTTCATCAAAAAGTTTTAAACATCGAAGGTCGCAGTGCGCTTTAAAGAATGCCTACCGCTTGAATAATTTCCTTCAACAAACTGGTGGGGGTAGTATCAGTGGTGGGGGTAGTGTCGATTATAAAAGTGAGAGCGCTACCATGACACAGCATGAGTATTACTCAAACCTCCGAAGAGACAACATCTCCGACGGACATTCTTATTAACAAGAAGATTAACAACAACATCAATATGGCATCACAGAACTTACTTCAAAGTTTAGTTGATCAGTTCAACGCTCATTCTAAATCATCAATTCTACCTACAAAGAAATGTTCTGAACTAAAAGAAGAAAAACACTACATCATTCATACTATTAAGAAAATGGAAACTTCAGTAGGTGATGCTATAAATTGCACTTTGAGCGAGGCACCTTATACAATTGGTGATGAAGCAAAATTTCAGATCTTCTTACCAAAGCGCTTCGTACAACTACTTCAAAATGAAGATCTTCGTATAATTCAACCCGGCGCACTCTATTTGGTATCACATGGACCCAGTGGAAACAACTCTACTGAACTTACAATTCATGTAACACCTACTACTGATTAATTTGTACATAACATTGTAAATATTTCTTTGTATTTGTTTTTTCAATAAATATGATATAAAACAAAAAAAATAAAAATAAAAAAAAGCAACATATTGTAATGTCTTTGTACATTACAATATGTTGCTTTTTTAAAAAATTCCACAGGATGACCTTGACCCAATTTTGTATAATTATAAAAGGGGAAATGTACTTGCAAAATTCATCAGTCTACTGCTACCTTTCATACCGTACACATCTCGCTCTTAATCCCTGAATATAAAACTGCAACATGTCCCTAAAGGTCAAGTGTGCATCTTACGATACTAACACCATAACAACTTTTGAACAACTCGAAGATTTAACCAACGAAATGCGAGTTTTACTTACCGGTGGTTATCACTTAACTGTTGATGTTAGTGCTACTAATACAAGAATGTTCACTAAAACAAAATATTGCGATGATGAAATATTTATTTCTACACAACCTACAACATCTTCATCGCCAACTGGTCAACATAACATCAAGTTCCAAAAGTATTACCAATGTTGAATATTTTTTGACAGACAAAACTACAACTAAAGAATCACGTGATCAATGTGAGTTAATAAAAAGGATGTGATACTTGTATAAATAATCATTCGCTTCTTAGCTCTCACCACGACAAGACCTATTTAAGAAAATGTTGTACAGAATGATGATTCAACTTGATGGAAAAATCTATGGAAAAGATTACAACACTGTTGAACAAATGACTAAAGATATAGATGTATTAGCTAAAGAAGGATACCAAGCTAAATTAATTTTAAAATTCCCTGAAGTACATCCACTATCAATAGAAGAACTAGTTGCTATGGCTAAAGCTGAGAGAGATAAAAAGTCTGAAGAAAACAAAGAGAAACAAACTTCCTAAATTTTAATAATCCTTACACTTGTAAGGTATAATTTTTTAAAACTCCATTTGGATGACCTTGAAATTACCCCCACCACTTTTCACAGTACATAAAACTCGCTATTTAACACTATACACTCTTATTCTTTCACTGGACTCCGCAGCATCAACATGGAAGAGCAAAAATACAAGTACAAACCTCGTTACTGTTGTGAACAACAATGTACAGATTTAGGGCCAATGATGGTGGATGGGTTAGCTTGTACTAAATGCGAATTCTTCGGATCTTGTTACTGCAAATGCAAAACAAAACAACTACCGCCACCAGAATTGCGAACTTTGAAACTTTACAAATCAAGATATTTTTATACATGTTGTCCTCAAAGATGTTTCAAATTTCACCCTCTCGATCTTGCTCATTGTCAACGCACCAATTCTCATCAAGATGATTTTTGTACACATATGATAAAAAGATGAAAATACAGGTCAGATTGGTATTCCGATCCTGTAGAACCATCAAATGTGTAATTTCAGTTTTACACTCTTTTTTAAAACTTCATTTGGATGACCTTGAGATTTCCCCCACCACTAGTTCTAATTTTTATATAATATTAAATCATTCCACTTCCAACACTCTAACTAACAACATGGAAAACAAATTTATCAAATTTGAACATATAATAACTGACAGGGAGGAGATGGAAGAATTGTTTCAAAACTTACTTTCTGTCATTGACGAATATCCTATAAGATGGTTCAGAATTGTAGTTCAATATTTAAATCCTGGTGAATTGTTTTCTTCATCAAGTGAAGAAGATGAAACAACTACTTCGGTTCAAATAATTGAATTAAAAGATGGAGAAGAAGAACTAATCGTTTTATTCAATCATAAGCTCAAGGTTCCCTATATAAAAGCCCCCTCCCTAGACAGCCCCCCTCCCTAGACGCCTGCTCAAGGTCACCATTATATAAGCCCCCTCCCTATGCGCCGATCCTCATTCCATCACCGACTCTCCAATAATGAACAACTCTCCATTGGCCCGAATGAATTCTAGTTTTGAAATAAACTCTAAAGAAGAGTTACAAGACATTTTTAATATTTTACAAGAACTTGTAGATAATTTTACAACCATCAAAATGAATTTGGAAATAACATACGATTGTCCTATTTGTGATAAGATTGAAAGTTCGGATGAAGACAGTTTACTAAATCTAACTCCTGCACCATCTGACACTACTGATGGTAATAATGAACAGCAAAATATTTCCCCCACCACTTCTTTGTAATTCTTCGTTCCCCCCACCACTTCTTTATTTAACTAACATTTCTCGCTTTCACTTCTCATTCCGTCTTCAACTTTTGAACTATCAACATCACTTGTTTTAAAATTTCAAACACTACAAAATCATGATGGATATGATGGATGAAGTTCCCTTCATAACTAGAATAGAAGAGGATAAATTGAAATTGGAAATTAAACGATTGGAAATAGAACGGGAAAACCAACTCGAAATGTTACGTTTGTTCAAGCTTTTCAAATACATCATCTGGGGACTCTGCGTTTACCTTCTCATCGTCGTTGGTGTTTGCATTTACAACTCTGTAGTTCATCACAAAAGTTCAACTTGTTTAAACTCTGCTGTTGCACATTAATTATATGTTCACAAATAAAATTCAAAATTTACTTCAGCCTATCCCACTATCACCAACTAGTTCAACTTTAAACTATTTCTGGTAGTAGTTGGGTAGGCTTTTTTAAAACTTACTCTGAATGACCTTGACATACTTTCCAGGCTCCAGTTATAACTGTTGAATTTCAATTTTGAACTAATTCTTAATTCATGCCCAATTCTACTTCAAATTCAGGGCATATGCTCTCGCCATCTGCACCCCAGCATCTGACGCCATCTGCTCGAGCAGCTGCTCGGGCAGATGGCACGACTTCCGGCGCAGAAGTAACCAAAACACACTACTTTGAAGCAACTTTAAAATTTAATATTTTAAACCCTAATCATACTGATTTAGAATAATAAATAGCATGACATTATTTTTTTAACTGCGGAAGATTTAACATATATTATGTCTGAACATTTTACATATAAAAGAACTTACCAAACATGTAAGTGTCTAAGAACCTCATTTAAAATAATATACCATCATAAAACATCAATTATCACGTGATTAGTTTAACTAAACATTTAAATACATGTTCATTAATTTCCGTCATGTTGTAAATTTAATAAAAAAACATTTTGGACCAAACTGACAATTTTTGTTGGAAACTTATTTAAAAGAGTCTAAGACATTTTTGCTTAACCTAAAATGCTCAGAGAAGAATGAGGAAAATCTAAATTTCAACCTCAAATATTCAATAAACTGCTAAAATTACGCGTACAAGATCAAATTGTAAAGTTTTCTTAAAAACCGTGTAAAACTAATAAAAAAACAAAAAAAATTATTTAAAGTGAGAGTTTGTATTTGACATCAGTGACTTCCGGTCTGTAGAGGTAATTTCAGATACACCCTGTACATTGAAATTACTCTCGGTGGATAGACCGCTTTACCTATAAAGCGATTAGTTTTACTAAACATTTAAATACATGTTCATTAATCTCCGTCATGTGTATATTTAATAAAAATACTTTTTGGACCAAACTGACAATTTTTGTTGGAAACGTATTTAAAAGAGTCTAAGACATTTTTGTGCCGAGACATTTTTGCTTAACCTAAAATGCTCAGAGAAGAATGAGGAAAATCTAAATTTCAACCTCAAATATTCAATAAACTGCTAAAATTACGCGTACAAGATCAAATTGTAAAGTTTTCTTAAAAACCGTGTAAAACTAAAAAAAATTATTTAAAGTGAGAGTTTGTATTTGACATCAGTGACTTCCGGTCTGGAGAGGTAATTTCAGATACACCCTGTACATTGAAATTACTCTCGGTGGATAGACCGCTTTACCTATAAAGCGATTAGTTTTACTAAACATTTAAATACATGTTCATTAATCTCCGTCATGTGTATATTTAATAAAAATACTTTTTGGACCAAACTGACAATTTTTGTTGGAAACGTATTTAAAAGAGTCTAAGACATTTTTGTGCCGAGACATTTTTGCTTAACCTAAAATGCTCAGAGAAGAATGAGGAAAATCTAAATTTCAACCTCAAATATTCAATAAACTGCTAAAATTACGCGTACAAGATCAAATTGTAAAGTTTTCCTAAAAACCGTGTAAAACTAAAAAAAAATTATTTAAAGTGAGAGTTTGTATTTGACATCAGTGACTTCCGGTCTGGAGAGGTAATTTCAGATACACCCTGTACATTGAAATTACTCTCGGTGGATAGACCGCTTTACCTATAAAGTGATTAGTTTTACTAAACATTTAAATACATGTTCATAAATCTCCGTCATGTTGTAAATTTAATAAAAAAACATTTTGGACCAAACTGACAATTTTTGTTGGAAACGTATTTAAAAGAGTCTAAGACATTTTTGTGCCGAGACATTTTTGCTTAACCTAAAATGCTCAGAGAAGAATGAGGAAAATCTAAATTTCAACCTCAAATATTCAATAAACTGCTAAAATTACGCGTACAAGATCAAATTGTAAAGTTTTCCTAAAAACCGTGTAAAACTAAAAAAAATTATTTAAAGTGAGAGTTTGTATTTGACATCAGTGACTTCCAGTCTGGAGAGGTAATTTCAGATACACCCTGTACATTGAAATTACTCTCGGTGGATAGACCGCTTTACCTGTAAAGGCACAATTGGTTAATGTTATAAAATTTCTTAAAAAGGGTGTTTCGGTAATCCGCGACTCCCAGTATGTTGGCAATTTTCTCAATAATACAGGTCGGTAAGTTTAGTTCTCGCTTGAGAATCACTCTGTAGTAAGTAATATATAGGAGATCTACTTTACCGACTTTTGACGAATTTCTGATACCCCGATGAGTGAGTCAGTCAGTTACACATTCGGGAGTATATAATTTAGATTAAAATGTTTATATTAAGAAAAGAAGCTAAAATGAAACAAATTGTATCTTGTTTTCGAAATATTTTTGGATTTTGTCTCATAAATTATAATAACTGTGTCAAAAAATTAATTATTATTATTATTATTATTTAATGTTATAACAAGTTATCAAAAATTTATATTAATAAATTAAAAGTCTTACTTTTCTAGGGCGATTGATTTAATACACCAGTGTAAGATTTTGAAAGTAGTAATATAGGTTTTTAATGTCTCCTTATGAAAATTTATAAAAATGAAAACTTTTCAATTCGCAGAAGCACTTGCCGTTTAGCAACAACTTCGCATCACTGCAGGCATTTCCTCATCTCAAAGCGGCTATTCTTTCAGAAGTAATCAGACATTCAGTTTAACTTCATATTTGCATTAATGTAAGCAGAGTTTTGACTACAAATTAAATGTAAATTACATAGTTCTATTTTTATATTGTCCATTTCCTTCCAGATTTAAATGAATAATATATGTTTTTTTGTTAGTGTTTTTATAGTCATGTGTATTATATAATTTATACATAGTTATATAAATTATAAAAACTTCTTAGTTTTAAATCATAAAACTTTAACTATGATTTTTTTAATTTTAGAAACTGACCAAAACATTAGAAATTGTAACCAAAATCTAAAAGCAATTATAATGGTTTGAGATTTAATTTAACTTTTGGTGAAAGTAACGTTTTGTAAACATTTATATTTTCTTCTACTTACCTTTACTATATTATTTATTAATTTCCATCTCCATTACTCGTTCTTTAATCTTTGGTCGAATATCATGGGTTATGCACTTTCGCTTCTCGAACCATTCATACATATATTTTGATAGTGTCAGATAAATGTTTTATATCCAATAAGGTTTTACATTCGAACAATAAAGCCATATTTCACTGGGGTTTTATCTTCTGGAAATAAAATCTCCGACCAGGAGCAATGTGTTCGTTATGCTCTATTTTGTTACAGCCTCTAAACTTCTTCAAGTCCTTTCAACTGTTGGAGAATTATCAACAGTTCAAAGAGGTTTCAGAAGAAAAGCTTTTGAAAACGTATTAATTTTTTCATTCAATATCTATTAAAAAAAGAAGTTGAATCAGCCAAGAATTGCAGATATGTGCATTTATCATAAACTCTGGTCCAAACATATAATTTTTGTAGAATTTTATTGTTATTTATTGAAATTGACTGGGACGGTGGCGACGTCCTGTAATCCAGCTACTTGGAGGTCACGAATTGTGGATAGTTATAGCGATGGCTTGTGGATGCGATATTCCCTGGTTGGGATTAACGTCCGCACTAGTGAATACTAGTTCATCCATAAGTACCATCCTCATAATTAGACCAATTCGTATATGGGAGGTTGAAATTGTGGTTCGGATCCCACGTTAAACTGTAGGTCCCTAGATACCATTGGCTGTTGGGCTATGAATTAACAGTCCTGTCTAAGGAGAATGTCGCCCTTAGTCAGTAACAAGACTACAAGATCGCGCCACAATCATCCTACACTCATCCCTCATTCATACTTGGCTTTAAACTACCTATTGAGTTAGGTCACCATTTCAATAAAGGTATTAAAGGTATTAAGGTATTAATTGTGGATAATGAGCTGAGAAAATAGTAAATTTCGTTACTAGTCCCGAAAGTGGTTGTTATCGATGACTGATCGAATTCAAGTACTGATGATTGAATTCGTTTGAGCACCGGTATACCACTTTCGGACGAGTTACGAACAGTACTTTTCATCATATCACCATTAATAAATGTACAGTTTGGATTAAAGTTAATAATCTTTGACCAATATACAGAATCTTACGTTGTTATTGTTTGTCTTGAATTTGAACGTATTTCAGCTGTTTAGTATTAATAAAAATTGACGTTGACAAATAATATCATTCGAGGTTTTTTTGTTTTTGTTTTTTTTTCAACGAGCAAAACAATCAAGATATTTGAAAACTCTACAATGGAATAAGTTACTGTAAATATAATAGCAGCCTCTTGGCGTAAAATCTTGGAAGAAAGTCTAGTCCCGAAAACAACTATTTTCCTATCGGAAATCAACTAGTTTCGATCACATCAGACTGCTCCGAAAACAACGTCATACTACACGCAGAACAGCCGTTTTCTGGCCTGTATTTAGTCTACGAAGTTGGCCTTTTCTTTGGCCTTTCAAAAGTGCAATAGAAGACATCTGTTAATTCTTGTGTGCGCTTACCTCAAACGTTGTTTTTTTCTTAAGCAAAAATCATAATAATCAAAAACAAACAAGACCAATCTAAGCAAAAACCGACTTGCATGCTACAATTTTAATGAAGATTTTGAAATCCCTTTAATTCAACTTATATATTAGCTGTTTATAAGGAATACTAAATTAAGATGGAAGACAACTAATAAGCGTAAATGTATAATGGAATTTTAATTTATTTAATTTTAAATGAGTGATTGATTTGATATCTTTGCACTATGATGAAAAACGTTATTCATCACTCGGACGGAATAGCTAGTTGTGTATTAAGCGCGTAAAGCAAGTCATTGAAACTCGAGAATTGTAGATGCACGTAGATTTGTAGAACAAACAATTCAAGAGCGGCAATGACTATTTGCGCTCGTAATACACACAAGATTTTTCCTACCATCATAATTTCAACAGATAAAATGTTTTCTTGTATACAAAATGTCATTTAGATTATGTTTGATTTGTTTGTGTTAAAACACACTATTAAATATCAAACATAACCTCAAACTGAAAGAGTAGCAATTATTAAACGACAACAATGAAAAACAGCTGTGGCATGGTTTGTAATAACAGGTGACTTTAAATTGTTAATTGATTTATCGTGCGGTAAAGCCATTGTCGCTCTAGAGCGGAAATGTAACGGAAACCGGAAATGAACTGTTTGCCTAGGGTTTACAGGTGTAGCAATGTGATTATTTCCATGCAGTGGTGGGGAAAGGTTTTTTTGTCCTTCAACGTGATTGCCCACAGAAAAAAGGCCACTTTCCGTCCTAGTGATGAAAACTACTATTATCGCAAGGGTTTGATGGAAAAGTAATATTTGTTAAGTAAGTTAGGCGTTGAAGTAGACTTTATGTGGAGGCCCGCTATGTAAACTTCACATATATTCAACCTATGTAATTTATTTTTCCCGTATTTTCTTATAAGAAATAAGTTTAAAAATATTGAAAAATACAAAGACCACATTATTGGCCAACCTGTAATTTATGAGTTTTATTATGTTATTTGCTTATATGGCATTTAACATTTCTTCATACAATTTTATTATTTCTTAATGATTTTTAAAGATTGTTTAGCCATTCAAGACAGAAATAGTTTTTTTTTTCTTTTTAAAACCTAGTTTACGAAAACAAACAAGTACTTTTACTGCATGATTTAGTTTGTATTCTAATTTTTACTAAACAATTCTTAGAGAACTATCAAATAATATGTGATTGTTCCATTGCTAGATTTTTTATCATAGTGAAATCAGTTTCAGTAATAATTTTTAATCACAGTAAACGTATATTTTGTACCTGTTTAAGTTATAGCATTTGTCAAGAAACATAATACTATTAACATCATGTAAACCTTATGAAGAATCGTGTGACGATACAAGAAAAGCACTTTAGAAACTGTGGATAAAATGTTTAACAATCTTTCATCTAATTATGAATAGAATATGTGCATAATTGCACACTTTCAATTCATGTTTCTAAGATGTATAGGTTTCTGGTTTAATATTTGAATTAAACGTGCATGAAAAAGAGAAAACATGTCGATGAAAACTTGTACGTTAAGAATTTGGATTTACAACAGATATTTTAATTAAATCACAACAAACCACTTTTAATGTTTGGTATTCCTCAATTTAGTTATTATTACGGTAACGGATTAATCGATTGTGTTGGAACACAATCATTTTGGCCACAACTAAAGCTGATTTGGAAAGCAATATCTGTTAAATTTCCATTTTATTGCTCCTATATTTTGTGAAGGGTGGTTCGTTACAGTAATAACATCATAAGTTGTGTTTTAAGATGTGGGTAGAAACAGCAAAAAAAGTTTTAAAATATTAAATATATTTATGACGTATTTTATTATATTGGTTACTTTAAAATATACAGTACAAATGTAACAAACACAGTAAAATAAAGGACATTAGTAAAATAATTGCATGATTTTCAACGCACGCCACTCAAAAATTTTCAACAATAACTAAACAATTTAACTTTTAAATGTAAACTTTTAAATTGTAAAGCATGTTTAAAAACTTTTATGTACATTCCTATACGATGTTGAATATTGTCAGTGGAAATAATATTATTATTTAAACGTAAATATGAAGTAAAAACAAGCATTTTTTGTTTACCGTGATGAATGAGATCAAAGGTTGACACTGACTTGAGCAAAACACGCTAAAAAACGGGCTTCCGAATGATGGAAAAGGAGGGATGTTTCTATTCCCTTACCTCCTAGATTCCTGATTTGACCCCATCAGTAGTGGGGTTTGGTTACTTTCAAAACGGAAGTCGTGCCAATTGCCAGCCGCTGCCGGCCAGCTGCCATCGGCCAGCTGCCAAATCAGTCGCTGCCGCCATATGCCATGCCATATAGCTTCCGGTGGGGTAGGAGATGTTATTTGAAATTTGAAATTCAACTTGACAATTGGGTTATGGAAAGTATGTCAAGGTCATCCAGAGTAAGTTTTAAAAAACCCTATCCCGCTACCACCGGAGTAATAGTTCGGAGAGTGGAACCAACTCCGGTGATAGCGGGATAGGTATAGAATTAGGTTTGTGAATTTTATTTGTGAAAAACATACAATCAATGTGTGACAGCAGTGTTTAAACAGGTTGAAGTTTTGTTATGAACTACAGAGTTGTAAACACAAACACCGACGACGATGAGAAGGTAAACGCAGAGTCCCCAGATGATGTATTTAAAAAGTTTGAACAAACGTAACATCTCGAGTTGGTTTTCCCGTTCCATTTCCAATCGTTTGATTTCCAATTTCAATTTATCCTCTTCCATCCTTGTTACAAATGGAACTTCATCCATCATATCCATCATGTTTGTGTTTTTTTTGAAATTTTGAAAGAAGCGATGTTGATAGTTGAAGAGGCGAGGATGGAATGAGAGTTAAAAGAGGGAAATGTCGGTTAAATAAAGAAGTGGTGGGGGGAAAGAGCGTTGTTACATAGAAGCGGTGGGGGAAAGATGCTGCTCATCATTTGCCTCAGAAGTTGTGTCCGACTGTAGAGGGGTAAGAGGAGTAGTATTTAGTAAACTGTCTTCATCAGAATTTTCAACCTTATTACAAATAGGACAAGCGTAAGTTATTTCCAAATTCATTGTAATAGCGTTAAATTTATCTATAATTTCATTTAAAGCATTAAATATTTCTTGTAAATCATCTTTTGAGTTTATTTCAAAACTAGCATTCATTCGTGCCAATTGAGAAGTGTTCATCGTTAGAGAGTTGGCAATCGAATGAGGATTAGCGCCTAGGGAAGGGGGCTTATATAATGGCGACCTTGAGCAGGTGTTTAGGGAGGGGGGCTTTTTAGGGAGGGGGCTTCTATATTGGGGACCTTGAGCTTATGATTGAATAAAACGTTTAGTTCTTCTTCTTCTTCGTCTTTTAATTTAATTATTTGAACCGAAGTAGTTGTTTCATCCTCTTCACTCGATGAAGAAAACAATTCACCAGGATTTAAATATTGAACTACAATTCTGAACCATCTTATAGGATATTCGTCAATGACAGAAAGTAAGTTTTGAAACAATTCTTCCATCTCCTCCCTGTCAGTTATTATATGTTCAAACTTGATAAATTTTCCTTCCATGTTGTTAGTTAGAGTGTTGGAAGTGGAATGATTTAATATTATATAAAAATTAGAACTAATGGTGGGGGAAATCTCAAGGTCATCCAATTGAAGTTTTAAAAAAGAGTGTAAAACTGAAATTATACATTTGATGGTTCTACAGGATCGGAATACCAATCTGATCTGTATTTACATCTTTTTATCATATGTGTACAAAAATCATCTTGATGAGACTTGGTGCGTTGACAATGAGCAAGATCTAGAGGGTGAAATTTGAAACATCTTTGAGGACAACATGTATGAAAATATCTTGATTTGTAAAATTTGAAAGTTCGCAATTCCGGTGGCGGTAGTTGTTTTGTTTTACATTTGCAATAACAAGATCCGAAGAATTCACATTTAGTACAAGCTAACCCATCCACCATCATTGGTCCTAAATCTGTACACTGTTGTTCACAACAGTAACGAGGTTTGTACTTGTATTTTTGCTCTTCCATGTTGACGCTGCGGAGTCTAGTGAAAGAATAAGATTGTATAGTGATGAATAGCGAGTTTTATGTACTATGAAAAGTGGTAGGGGTAATTTCAAGGTCATCCAAATGGAGTTTTAAAAAATTATACCTTACAAGTGTAAGGATTATTGAAATTTAGGAAGTTTGTTTCTGTTTGTTTTCTTCAGACTTTTTTTCTCTCTCCGCCTTAGCCATAGCAATAAGTTCTTCTGTTGATAGTGGATGTACTTCAGGAAATTTTAAAATTAATTTAGCTTGATATCCTTCTTTAGTTAATACATCTAAATCTTGAGTCATTTGTTCAACAGTGTTATAATCCTTTCCATAGATTTTCCCATCAAGTTCAATCATCATTCTGTATAACATTTTGTAGAATAGATCTTGTTGTGGCGAGAGCTGAGAAGCGAATGATTATTTATCAAACTGTTACATCCTTTTTATGAACTTGATATTGATCACGTGATTCCTTAGTTGTAATTTTATTTATTAAAAGTTATTCATCATTGGTAATACTTCTGGAACTTGACGTTATGTTGACCAGCTGGCGATGAAGAAGTTGTAGGTTGTGTAGAAAAAAATATTTCATCATCGCAATATTTTGTTTTAGTGAACATCCTTGTATTAGTAGCACTAACATCAACAGTTAAGTGATAACCACCGGTAAGTAAAACTCGCATTTCGTTAGTTAAATCTTCAAGTTGTTCAAAAGTAGTTATGGTGTTGGTATCATAAGATGCACACTTAACCTTTAGGGACATGTTGAAGTTTTGTATTTAGTGATAGAGAGTGAGATGTGTACGGTACGAAAGGTAGTCGTAGACTGATGAATTTAACAAGTTGATTTTCACTTTTATTATCACACAAAATTGGGTCAAGGTCATCCCATGGAATTTTTAAAAAAAGCAACATATTGTAATGTACAAACACATTACAATATGTTGCTTTTTTTATTTTTTTTTTTTTTTAGGTTTATATCATATTTATTGAGAAACAAATACAAAGAAATATTTACAATCTTATGTACAAACTAATCAGTAGTAGGTGTTACATGAATTGTAAGTTCAGTAGAATTGTTTCCACTTGGTCCATGTGATACCAAATAGAGTGCGCCGGGTTGAATTATACGAAGATCTTCATTTTGTAGTAGTTGTACGAAGCGCTTTGGTAGGAAGATTTGAAATTTTGCTTCATCACCAATTGTATAAGGTGCCTCGCTTAATGTGCAATTTATAGCATCACCTACTGAAGTTTCCATCTTCTTTATTGTATGAATGATGTAGTGTTTTTCTTCTTTCAGCTCGGAACATTTTTTTGTAGGTAGGATTGTTGATTTTGAATGAGCGTTGAATTGTTCAACTAAATTTTGAAGTAAGTTGTTTGATGCCATCTTAATGTTTTTGCTGATGCTAATCTTCTTGTTAATAAGAATATCCGTTGGAGATGGTCTCTTCGGAGGTTCGAGTAATACTCATGCTGTGTCATGGTAGCGCTCTCACTTTTATTATCGAGAATACCCCCACCACTGACACTACCCCCACCACTGATGCTACCCCCACCACTTTGTTGAAGGAAATTATTCAAGCGGTAGGCATTCTTCAAAGCACACTGTGACCTTCGATGTTTAAAACTTTTTGATGAAATACAAAGTTCATTAAAGTAGCATTGGAAATCTCTATCTATTATTGCATTTATCACTTCATTGCTTGTAAATGATTGTATCCAATTTGCTTTTTCCAATCCTCTTGTGTAGATAGTTTTAAACTCTTTACAATAATGATTCATAATATGCGGCATCATGTTATAATGAATAAAACCTTCATCCCATTTTAAGTTATGAAAATGTTTGTTTAACCATTTGTTTGTAACTTTCGCTTTAGTTGTTAGTTTATTGAATGGAAATGGAGGTTTGAACAAGTAATGATAAATTACAGATGTGTTCATATCCAAAATTACTAATTCTTTAATAATGAAATTTCCATCATTCCCTCGAAAAGCTTGAAATTCAATTATACCTCTTTTAACTTCCATTAACTGTGATGCAGTAGAAAACGAAACCCGTTTGTTCATGATGAAGTCTCATCCACAACTGACTGTTATTACAAACACGATTGTTCTTCTTTTATTTCTTGCGCTTCTTCGTTTATATTAAAATTGGTGTGATAGTTGTTTAATTGTCTCCACATATCCACTTCTTGAGGTATTCGATTAAAAATTGAAGTATCCACAGGACCATATAAAATTGGAATGAATGGTTGTCTGTCCAATGTATCGATTAGATAATCTTTAATTATTGTACTTGAAAATACTAGTTGTTTTAAGTATCTAGTGACAGGACCGGTAGTACAACTTAAAGTGTAAAATTCTTCTTTAGTGAAATGTAATTTTACATCATGTCTAGTTAAATCTTTGAAGCGAACAACTTGTCCCCCACGATGTTTGATTATATCAACTTCAATATTTGATTCTAATAAACTTAATCTTGTTCTTTTTCCAAATGTGTTGTTAGTTAAATAACATTCCAAAAGATGTAAATGTTTCATTAGAGAATCCCAAGAAGTTTCAGTAAAGATAACCATTTTACTTCCTTGATTTAACATAACAATTGGTGAATAATCCAATGATTTTACAATTCCAACAGATATACTTTTTGTCATGCATGAAGAAATAGGGTAGAAAATTCGAAGAAATACTTCTGTTAAAATATTTGTTGTAATGTTAACTTCAACCTTTTTTCTTTTTACTTCTTTTCATCTTCTCCTTCTTCTTCTTCTTTCTTCTTATGTTTGTTAAACTTGAGGAATTCATCCATTTCTTGTTCAACTTGCTTTTCTATATCAGAACTATTTTCATCCATTAGAGGTGTATTTTCTTCTCCGTTAGTAGAATTCATCTTGCGAACGATGTTTCCCAAACGACGGTTGAAGATAGAATGAAGTTTCTACTAGGTAATTTCCTGCTTTTATATTTTTTGTAAAATTTTTGAAATTTATACAATTACATAATTGTTTATTTTCAACTTGTGTTTTATAAACAAAATTCTAACCTTAAAAATTGAGGAAGATAATTCTAACCTCAATATTTTGCAGTAGTTGTACTAATTATTTTTAAAGTACATTCTTCACTATTCCGGTCAGTGGTGTGTAAGTAACTATTTTATCATGTAGAATTAGACAGTATGCCGAAGTTCCATCCGCTACTGGTTCTTCAAATTCCATTTCAATTTTTATATCCACACTTGATGATTTTACTGATTCATTTTGTTTTGAACAATCGATTACAATTATTGGAGCTTTGGAATAATACTGATCAGGTGATAATAGTGGTGTATTAGTCTTTCCATAATATGATGATTGAAATCTTGCATACATATCATATAAAATGGAAAAACGTTTTTTGCTAAACATGACATTTAAATTGTCATATGGAAAGAATTGAGAGTTTAAGAAAACTTTACAATTCTTTATTTTACAGTGATCAAATTGACCAGCATTTGCAGTAATAACATCTTTTCGCTTAGTTTGAAAACCGAGTATTATGTACCTTGCACGTTCCAAGTAAGTTGATGTTTTGACGGTCCATGTTTGTCGTTCTGTTTGAGGTAATGTAGGGTATTCATGAAATTCCCAACTTCGGAATGGCATTACAATGTCACGGTCAGATTTTAACTTTCTTAACAATACGATTCTATGTTCATCAGCCAATCTTACATGAGGTACTCTCCAAACAACTTTATCCAATTGTAGTTGCCATTCCAGTTTATCTTCCGTAGTTGCAGGGTCTGCAAGTATTAAGTCCTTATTAGTTGAAGATCTGAGTAATACTAATTCTTGTTTAACATTTATTATAACCCTTTTGTAATCTTCAGCAAATCCTAAAAGCAATCGTAAAGGTACATGAAAATCAAAATGACCGTTGGAAGCAGGTGTTATAGTGTCTTTATCAGGAGCAACCCATCCGGCAGTGACTATTGAATTCTTCTCATGTGGTGTTAATGATGTTAATCCTTTTAATGTAGTTGTTATACCAACCTTTTTTGTTGAATCAACTGTCACCCCTGATATCTCATATCTTATTTCATCAAAAAGATATGCCATTGGGTTATTTATAAAAGGAACTGTTGAAGCAGTTTTTCCATCCAATTTTAATACCCTTCCTTCGATGTACAAATAACTTTCACATGGTAATGTGTAAATATCTTGTTGTTGAATGGGAATTCTTATTTCATCATTATTGTTTAATTTTGATGAAGTGTAAGGGTTGTGTGTGTGATATTCCTTCTCCCATAGTGTTTCGTCGAATGTCGGTCCTTGAGATATATCCAGGATATCCATCGTTGTTAAGTTTCAATCCAATCTTTTGTAGAAAACGAATGTTGTCTGATGTTAACTCTTCCAATGTCGAGGAGCTACTGAGCTCCCGACTCTTCCGTTGTGGTTTAAATGATAATCCCATGTTGATTTTTATGTTGCCGCTCTGATGTGTATTCGTATAGTAATTGTTTCTCCTCTAAAGTCAACACTATGACCGTCTTGATCCAATATGTTCAGCACGATGTCTGAAATGAAACTGGTGTTTAACGGTAGGTATATCAAGTTTTGTGGCTTCTCAACAATTTTAAAACCTGGAGCAACTGTTGGATAAAATGTATGTAAAATATGCTGATTTACTCCTTCTCTATATGATCCATGTATAATATTACATGTTACATCAATACTATTTACTTTTAATATTGTAACAGTTGTATTACCTGAATGAGTAGTTTCAGGAGTTAAGATTTTCTTTTTTGTATCTGTAAATCCAAGTAAACTGCCAATAGAGTTTTTCATTCCGACATCGATATAATATTTTGAAGTTATTTCTGCTTTTAAAGTATTATTGTTTCCTTTAACGGTGATATTTTCTTCTCCGAGTTTTTTCTGTAGTAATTGGTTTATATCATCAATTTCATAAGCTCCAGTAGGAAATGTAATTATTTTCAATTCTGAGTATTTTCCTGCAGCATCCTTAGTTTCATAATAATGTAGTAAATTGTTTTTTCCTTCTGTAACATTAGGAATTGAATTGTAGGTAGTCAAATCAAGTAATGCAGCTTCCCATAATCTTTCTTTGGATAAACGCAATGCTGGGAATAGAGTACTTTTTAATGTGGATGAATTTCCACTCAGTGACACTGTATACGATGACATCTTAAAGGTGACTGACACTTTTCGCTAGAAACTCCAAACATAAATGTCCACATATTTCAGTATTGTTAGGTTGTTCTCTTTTGTAATTGTAAAAAATGTTTTTGGAGTTTTGAAAATAATGTTGAAGTTCTTTAGGTGGTGGTAGATTGCCAAAACTGTCAAAGTAGTAAACGGTTTGTCCGAGCTTTTTATAGCATACCCAATGAGTGCCTGGACCATAGGTGGAATCCAAATTTACTATTCCAGTTTCATTTTTCCATATTTTAGTTGGTAATGCATCTTTCATAAAAACTCCTCGAAAGAATGGTATTTTCAAACATTTTACATAATCATTTAACTGATGATTAGTTAAGGCTTTATTTGGAATTATCAATTGATTTTTTTTATTTAGTACACACGGTACGGTCTTAGGTATAAACCTGCTCCGTTTTTTACCATTGACCAAACAGAAGCCTTTTTTACTTTTGCTTTACGAGTTCTACGACGTCTCTTTCTAATATTTCCACCTTTTTTGGGAGCTCTTCTTTTTGCAGGTCTTCCTCTGCGACGTCGTCTTCCACCACCAAACTTAGCTTTTGTCTTCATGGCTGTTGTTACTGCCCAAGCCGCTGCTTTTTCTGCAATACTTGCGTCACTTGATTTTACTCTTTGCCAAGCTTTTTCTGCTAGAATTTTATCTGCTATTGATCTATTTGTTGAATCTTTAAACTTTGAATATGCTATATCGTGTTGTTTGCAAGCTTGATCTAATTTATTAATTCCAGGATCTCCTCTTGCTAAACGTTTTGCCAACTTAGTTCCAGGTCCACAATATTGATAACCTCCAGGAATATGTAATTCGTATGGTAAAGCGTCTATTGCTCGATTTACAACAGCACCAATAGGTATCCGTCTAAGCAGGGATAACGCAGTTGAAGTTATACCACGTCCTCTCTTGTTGCTGTCTTGATGATGACTGAGTGATACGGCCTTCATTATGTAGTCTTATATAAACTGGTGTGTTTACTCCACAAGATACATTACATAAATGAATAAGTTATGTATAATTTTTTATATTTAAACACTTAGTTATTCAAATTAATTATATATTGATTTATAATTCTATTTTTAATCCAAGCTTCCCGTTCATCGGGTTGAATTATCACATGACTCTTTGTACTAGCTATATGATTATGGGTATCAATAAGTAAATTGCCCACTATTCTTATTAAACAATCTAAATTTACAGCATCTTTTGGATGTTGAGGATCATGTAATTGCATAATACGTTTATCATTACATGTGTAAGCTGTTGAATCACTTTTTGATGTTTTTATGACCTGTCCAATAGTAGCAGCATCATTTGAATCTTCGCCTGGTAAAATATTAATTATTTTCTTCATCTTTGCATCATATTTGGTCCCAAAGTGTTTATCCCAAGTTATTGTTTGTTTCATTGTAACACAATCATTTGCTTCGTAACCAGGATAAATATCTTTTATTCTTCTATTACGACCATTGTATGTACCTAATGTACCACCAGTAGCAATTAATGTTTGCACCATTAGAGGTACATCTGTATCTTTTATACCAAATCTTCCATTTGTTATTGTTTTACGTCCTGCATTCCATTCATCATTATTTCCTTGCATTAAATCAAACTTTTCATTTCCATGTATAAATTTATCTCCCCGCTTTAATACGGCATCTTCATGTTTTACAAAATTGGATGTTTCCTTTTTTAATTCTTTAGATAATTGTTCTATAGTAACAGCATCTTTTGGTTGAGAACCAAACTTTACATTTGTCAATGTTTTACCATGACAATCGATTTCATTAACATCTTGTAAAATACAGTTGTCCTTGATGTATTTTAGGTTTACAGCATCACCGTCTTCCTTTGGGTATCCAATGTCATTTATAATAAATTTATAAAAAGAATATCCATGTTCAGTTTTTTCCGGTATTATAGAATGTAAATATTCTTTATTAACTGAATCTTTATCATTTTTGGGATTTCCCACGTTGGTTATTCTATAATTTCCAGCATCATATGTTTGTCCATCTTTTAAGTTGTTACCCCATTGCAATTTTAAAGTATTTGAAAGTTCAGATGATAAGTACTCTTTAGTAATTGCATCAGAACCTTCAGTTGGTTTACCAACATTAATTAATCTATGTGATTCAACATCATAAGTATTCTTATGTAATTTCAATGATGTTGAAGTAGCTTCTTTTACTGTCTTTAAATTTGCTCCATCAGTATCTTCTTCTGGATCTTTAACTAATTTTAAACGTTTATTACTTATGTTATAGTCACCTTCAGGTGTTTGCGGTAATCCGCTTCTTTTTCTGTCTTCTCCAACTTGCACTCCTAATGCGGAGTAGCGTCCGAACTTGTCGACGCTCATGTTAGAACTGATACATCTTATACTTGTAACTTCTTTATATTTGCGGACAATTATACAATTATACCACGATTTTTAAGTTCATCAACTAGAGCCACCCATTCATTATTTAAACCAGTATGACCGGCTTCCATAGCTTCATGCAATAGTCTCATTCTGTCAACTAATTTATTGATGTCGTTGTAATAGATAACATTTGTATTGTATAGATTTTTCATTAATCCTTTACCAGATGTTGAAGTATCTCCTTTACTCTTTTTACCATGTTGTTCAAGAAGTGATAAATCCATAAGTGATAAAGATTTTCTTTTTAAAGGTTGTCTCACAGCTGGTGTGGTACGTAATGTTGGTAATTTTCGTGGAGGAAACAATTTTTTTATAACAATACTATATTTTGTTGCACGTGAACGATTAATCATTCCATCCTTTGAGTAGTTTCTTTTATGAGCGTTAGTATTTTGTAAAATTTCTTTAAAAGTATTTAAATCTTTTGCTGAATATTTTATTGGTATATTTTTAAAAATTAATTCATATAATCCTTTTGTTCCTTTATATCTATGGTCACCAATAATGATATAATCGTCTTGAGTTGCTTCAAGCTTAGAGTTACCAATTTTCAATTCATTTCCATCAATTCTTGCTCCATATACATGTGATTTACTTAAATTTGGATTTGATTTCATGTCATGTAGCATTTTCATTATATATTTTCGTCCAAGAGGTCCATGTTGTAATATATCACTACTCAATTGAGTTAAATTTGGAATAGATTGTTCTGCTTCAGGTATTGGCTGGTCTTCCTTTTCAACAATTGATTCTTCTTCATTTTTTGTTTCTTCTTGTTCACTAGCACTTGTATATGAATCATCATCATCATCTTCTTTTTTTAATGCTTGTACTTCTTGTTTAGAAACTGGTAGTAAAACATCTCCTTCATAACGAGGTTTACCAATAGTTTCTGATATCTGTTTTAAAGGTTCCGTGATAGGTTTAAATGTATTCTCTAAAAATTCTTCTCTTTCACTTAAACCCATCCTTAATGCACGATTCTTTATCCTAATAGAATCACTGAGTGATTTTATTTCTTTTAATAGTTTTTCTTGATTCACCATGTTTACACTGTGAAGTTCAAAGTGTTACTAGATGTAGCATAGGTAGTTCAACGTATTAATACAAATTTATCCAATCCTATACGATATCTACCATTTTTAATATCTTCTTCTTTCATAATAACGAGAAATCCATATTTTTCATTCCATGCTTTACCACACATTTCTTTAAATTTATCAAATGGCATATCCGCATTAACATGATCATTATATATATGCTTTAAATTTGTCTCATCTTGCTTAAAGATGATCAACATATTTGCATTGTCTCTTATAAGTTGTTTTGGAATTTTACTGTATGTTTGACCAATATAAATGCTATCAATATTATTATGTCTTCCCATAGCAAAATAATTTCTTATAGTATCATGATTTTCACAAGAAACATCGTCAAATATAAAAATGGAAAATGGTTTTGCTTCACCTGGTTGCATTATTGTTTCACTAGCATTAAACTTGTAGAAATTCACTTCAGGTACACTTGCAAGTATTTTATCTAATAATTGATATTTTGGTTGTTGCAATGATTTTGAAAAAATATATATATTGTTAAAGCGTAAACCTTTAGGATTAGTTATAAGGTTAAAGACAACATTAGTTTTTCCACAATTTGAAGGACCAGTTATTAAACATCTTATAGTATTTGGTAGTAATTCACCATGTTTACCATGATTTAACTTATTATTGTCAACTGTCAATTCATCAATATTATTAATATTAAATCGATCTTTTTGTTGTACAATCTCCATCTTGTTTAAAGGTTAAACACATAATGAGCTATTTAATAACTATACCAAGTCTTTTGAAGGAATCCAAGAGTCTTCACTTTTATCAAATCCTAACCACCTAACTTTAACCATATCCTTTTTCCTTTGTAAAACCTTTTCAACAAGATATACATCACCAACTGTTGATTTTAACAACTCATGTCCATAGAATCCACCTTGAAGTAATTCACCCTTATTATCCTTTAAAATGTAAGTTTCAGGTATAGTTGGTTGCACTTTATAAATTGTAAATACTTCATTAGTCCAATTTGGCAGATATCTTTTACTAAATACACCTTTGTATTTACTTATACGAACTTTATCATTAACCTTAAACTTTTTTGGTTGTAACTTTTCTATTTTTGGTGTTGTATTATTTTTGATGCGTTGTAATACAATTTTAGCATTAGCACTGTTTACTTGGATAGGTTTCATTCCAATGGTGCGATGATATTTGTTGTTATACTCTTTTATAAGTTGTGGTAATATGTCATACCACACATATGATCCTCGTTTTGAAAATTGTTTATACATAGCTCCTTTTAATGTTCTATTAAATCTTTCAATTATTGAAGCTTTAACTTCAGAATTTGTAGAATAATGATTTATTTTATATTTTTTCATCAAAGCTCCAAAATCTTTATTAAAATATTCTTTTCCATCATCCGTTTGTAAATGTTTAATTTTAAATTTATTTCTTTGTATTGTTGTCTCCATAGCTTTGGTAACACTTTTACCAGTCTTGTCCTTCAAGGGTAAAGCATCAGCTATTTTAGTAAAACAGTCTATAATTGTTAAAATATATTTAAATCCTTTGTTTAATTTACTGTGTGGTATCATTTCAATAAGATCAGCTTGGTAAAGATCATTCATTCCTTTAATGATTGTACTTCTTCTTGGAAATCTTCTTCTTGCTGGTTTATGTAGTTCATTTACAATCTTATCCTTTACACTTTCCATCTTAAAGTGTTGCTTGCACACTGTTTGTAGAAATACTGATCCATACAATGGTTTATTCTCTTATATATAGTTGAAATATAGGTCAAGGTCATTTAATATTAGTGTAAAAAAGAGGGAACATGGCATTGAGCTTGCCATGTCCCCTCTTTTTTACGGAAAGGAAAAAGGAAGAAGGTAAAGGACGAAGAATAGGTTTACTGGTCGATAGGGTTTAAGGAATAGTGGCCAAATGGTAGAGTATTAATTTTATCTTCTAAAATATGTCGCTTGTCATCTTTGTAGCTTAATGCCCACTTTGTTTGTTTGACACTAAAAAGTTGGTGGTTATAACTTCTAATAGTGTTAAATGTTGCAGTTGTTTCAACATTTTCAAACAAACATCTTTTATAATGTTGAAACTGTACGTTCTTCTTTAGGAAAGATGTCTTTATTCCTTTAGCTTTTTTTGTGACTTGATATTCATTCCTTTCATTTATGTACAGTTGAAATGAATAGAGTTTAGACATTAATGCTACAATTTCCATCATCGGCACACCATTTGTTTCATCTTTAAATTTTCCCAATACTTTTTTGTTTTTGTCATAGTCGTAATTTGGATGGTCCTTAGGATAATCGGAAAAATCAAAATCATCTTTATATACAAAGGTCCGTAAATCCTCATACATGTCATTTGTTTTAATCCAGTAAATAAGTGCATCCGTATCCATATATACAATACCAATGTTATCTCTTCCATAATAATTAACCATCTTCTTATAATGAAACTCGTACATGTGTGTTTTAGAAATATCCAATATTGACATTCCAAGATATAAAGGACGATCCAATACAACTGATTTTTTGTTCATAGAAATGACGACAAGATTTTCATTTATAATTACCGATGAACCAAAGTTTGGTTGTTGCACTAGTTTCTGTAATTTTACTGGATCAGTTACTAATTTGATATTCTTATGTTTCCTTTTGTTTTCTAAAGTTTTGCCAAATATTGCATTGTTCATCAGTTTGAAAAAATCTTTTTGAAAACTTGATGTAGCAGCAGCTCTTCTTCTTGTGTTGTTGTCGATGTACGGTTTCAGCCAACAAGATTGAGAGAATTGTAGTATTCGATTAATTTTTGTAATTTTTAATCCCAAGTCTAAAGCCTGTTGTATCATCCAATAATGTCCAACATACCTAGACTTATTGTTTAAAGTCATTAATAATTTTGGCCATCTTCCAGTAGGGGAAATTTCAGTCTTTGGAAGAAGTGGTAAATCGTAATGATGATCATGAAGATGTTCAGGATATTCAAAATCGACGTCAAAAATGTAACCAGTTTCACCATGCTTTGGTATATCCATTATGTTTCCAATTGATTCTGGATCTATCCATTTAAAATTATCATATGGAAGGGGATTTGACATTGCCCATCCGTATAAGTTATTTGCATCGAAATAACCTAGAAATGTTGTTGGTTTTGATGCATCATAATCGGGCAGATACTTATTATTAGCCTTAACATGTCTGGTTACACTTTGTGTCAATCCCCCTCGAACTCCTGATTCTAACATTAAAACCATATCTATATCAGTAAGAAGTTGTAATTTACAATTTGTTTCTTTCAACATGGCTTGCCATGCTAGTCCAGGTGAAGTGTATGAATGAAGAGGGTCCAATCCATATGCTGCAAAACATGTATTTCTAAATTCTTCCATTATATCACATAATAAAGTTACATCTAATTTAACATAAAAATCTGAATATTCTCCCAATGTTGTAAATCCTAATTCATTCCATACTTTACATGCATGATCATAATCCTCTTGAGATATGTCCATGTCGTATAGTTTACTTTTAAATTCTTCTTTTGGCGGAAGTGATGTTTCATTAAACTTTTCTAAACTGTCTATATAATCATATGGGAAAACACCTTTCCGAAGTACGAGATCCAGTTTGTCGTTACTTACAATCTTTTTTGTTTCAATAAAATCTTGTTTCCTTAAATTTTCAGAAAGTTTAGACAAACTCGACGGCATAAATCGGTAGGAGTCTAAAAATCTTAATTTGACATTTCCAACTGTTTTAGAAAAACTTATAAATTTTTCTGAAGTTTCAGCCAATACATCTATCGAACCATCGTCTCTTCCTAATTCAGGTATTATAAAATGAGCATCATACCCACTGAGGTTATGGAGAACCACAGGAATAAATAGTGGTAAACGATAGCTCAAATTACATTTATTACAAGCAGCACCCCTGTAATAACCTGTAAGGTGGTCATGATCTTTAACTTTATAATTGTCAATGGTAAATTCATTTTTACATAAGAAACAATGAGTTGCATTTTCATGTTGAATTTCCTCTTCTTCCTCCATCGGTTTCATTGGTATAATATTTGTATATAATCTTTGTACATTTTCAGCTATTAAATATAAATGGTCAAGAAATATTGTTTCCACATTTTCACCACGATATACTAGAGGTTCTGAAGTTAATCCATATTGGTTTAAATGTTCTTCTGATAATGTTGATTTAACCATTAAACAAAAACTATTTGGTTTATGCATTTGATATTTAACACTTTTTCTAGCTTCACAATTTTCATCTTCTATAGGAATTAGTGTTGATTCAAAATCAGCATATACAACTATAGGGATACGATATTGATGATGAACTTTTTGAAATGTAATAAATGCTCTGCTTTCTGAAGGTAAAATAATTTTTGCTTCATAATTATTGTTACATAATCTTTTGTGCTCTTGTAACCATTCCATTCCTTGTCTTCCTTCTCGTTGGAAATTAAAACATCTTTTGCAGATCAGCTTTTTGTTTCGATTTTTTGAAAGTTGTTTATTAACAAGAGAGTCAAATTTCTTTATATACACATAATGAGATACATCTCCTTGTGTTAGTAGTAGTAAATCTGTATGATCTGCTAGTTCTTCTTTAGCAATACGTAAAGGATAAACTTTATTTGAACTATCTAATCCAAAAACATTAATAGATGTGCCGGGATTTTTCTTCTCAAATTTTGATATATCTTTTAGTGATACAGGATAACTAATTCCTTGAAAGTTATATCTATATCTTTGATTTTCATAGTGCTGGTTTGGTTCATTACAATGATTTGGTACAAATTTACATGTCATCGCATATCTAAAACATTCGTTATCTTGATTTTTCACATTAACACATGATCTTGTATCTTCAATTATTTTTGGTAAACGAATATAACTAGATCCCATTAGTCCATATCCATGTTTATGAACTCTTATATTTAATCCTTCAATACTTATAAGACTCCACCCTGATCCTCGTCCTTCATGTTCCTGAATTTTAGTTAATATTTCTTCTATACATTTTTCAACTATTGAATCAATGTCTGAACTTCCTATGATAGTTTGATTTTTAGTTATAAATCCTCTTGGTGATAATTCTTCTTGTACATTTATAAACATAGCTTCTAGTAGTAATCCAAATTTGAGAAAATTCAATCTTTTTAATTCTTCTTTTAAAGTTCTACTGATGATTGGTTTTGCTTCTCTAATAAATTCTTCTAAGTTTAAATCTTCATTTTGAATCTTATGATGCATTACTACCTTTCCGGGTAAAGCTGATACTTGTAAATTTGGTAAAGTTGTTGTAGGTCTTGCTGTTATTTCATTTTGTTCTTCTTGTTCTTCTTGTTCTTCTATGTTGTTGTGAATTAGTTCCTTATGTATTTCTAACAGAATATCATCATTAAACGATTCCAAACATTTATCGCAATGATACATGTTTGGTGGTGTTCACTCTTCAAAATTTCGCCAATAAATGAAATGAGCTCTCCCTTTCCTTCTTTTATAATAGTTCCCCCACTACTATTTCATCTTCTTCTTCTTCACTTTCAGAAGAAAACAAACGTCTTGGACAAAATATTAATCTTCTACTAACAGATTCTTCATTAATATTCTCTATATGAATTGGAGTTTCAATATGTATTTCTTCATATTCAAATGATGACGAAGACTCTGATATTACTACATCCATATCCAAATTTTCATTCTCCACATCATTGGCATTTTCTTCTTCTGATGTTGTTACATCCACATCCATATCATTTATAGTTTCTACTTCTGAAGTTTCGCTATTATTTTCATCTTCTTCCATATTTAAATCCTCTAATTGAATTTTATACAATATTTCAATCATAGATTTCCTTGGATAATCGGTGTTGTCTACAGGAGCCATTTCCAGTAAATGAGGAATAACTGTTTTTGATCCGGCTTATATGATATTTTGCTAAGTATGTCAAGGTCATTTTTGATTAAGCGAGAACTGGGAATAGATCACTAAGCAGCATGATGATTCATTACTACAAAGTGATCTATTCCCCATTCTCTAAGAAGTGTCCAATCAATAACCAAAGTCCAAATTCATTTTTTTTTGTTTAATTTAAGTCTTTTACATCTTCTTCTTTTATTACACAATTTATAGGTTCATTGTACGATGTTTCAATATGTTGTTTTATCTTGTGCTCCAGCTCTTCTATTCTTGCTTCCTTTATCATTAATTCCGATTGTAAGTAACTGATGTAATCAGCCGCCATGTCTACCGTTCTTGATCTTATTTCTCCTAACTTAACACCAGGAATCAATCTCTGTAGTTTGTAAAATCTCAACCTTATTCTTGACTCTCTTACTTTAGCCATTTCTCGAAATCTTTGTTTTCTATCTTCTCCTTTGCTTGTGGTCAAGTCCATACTTCTGACAAGTTTACTTTCAGAGTGATTCCTCTACAGTAGGCTTCTCCTTTATACACTTTCCCCCACCATTTTCAATTTCCCCCACCCTACTAATGTAGGTCAAGGTCATCCAATATAACGCGAGAACGAGGAATAGAGCACTAAGTGGCATGTTAGTCCATTACCACAAAGTGATCTATTCCTCGCTCTCTATTCTACATCTACTTTTTTTTTTTTCATTTTACTATTTTATTATTTTTTTTGTTTTTCTTGGGGGGAATGAGTGTTTACTTCTTACAATGTTCATTCTTCTTCTCCAACTTTTCAATTTTTTCTAACAATTCCAACAAATATGCATTGGTTGCTTGCAAAGTTTGTATTCTAGTACATCCCACTTTAATAGAGGGAACTGTTAACTGTAATTTTGTAAATTCTATCCTTTCTCTCTTGCACCTTTCTCTCATGTATGTGTTTTTCCTGATTCTTCCTGATTGAGCTGATATTAACTTATTACACTCCAAATGGGGTTTTGATACTTTAAATACTGATGTACAAAAATTAGTTGATGTTGTCGGCTGTTGATTTTCATAGAAATTTTGTGTTGAAGTAATAGTTTGCTGATTTCCATAACAATTTATACTTGAAGTGGCCGGTTGCTGATTTTCATACCAAATTGAACTTGAAGTACTAGGCAGCTGATTTTCATACCAATTTGAATTTGAAGTGCTAGGCTGATGATTTTCATAACAATTTGAACTTGAAGTATTTAGTTGATAATTTTGATGCCAATCCACAGATGCCAATACAGGTGTTGTGGAAGGATGCTCCATCGTTGTATAGAGTGAATTCTGTTCTACAATTTTGCTGGTTTTATCTCATTTCCCCCACCAATAACTTCTACATTTCCCCCACCACAATAATTTAAATTAGATACCAAACTTCTAGGGTCACATCCAAATCTTCTTCTTTTAAATATTTTATAAATGCAGAGCTTTCTGATGTTACATTAGGTGTGTTTAAATATGCCATTATTTTGTCATGACTTTCTTCATTGTGAATATAGCAATGTACATTTAGCAACTTTTGATTTTCTTCTTTAGACTTGACAAATCCTGCAACTGAGCTCCAATCTTCATATTTAATTTTAAAATGGCAAATTTCGAACTGCATGTTGTTTCAACAAATGCTGCAACAATATTAAAAGTCTCTTCAAACAGCCTACATTTATACAAGTTCTCCCACCACTTTATAATCCCCACTCTTTTTCTTCCCCACCTTCTTCATATGTAGAAGGGATATCATGATTTTAATGCACTATACTTAATAAATTCAAACAAGTTTTGTGCACAAATGTTACATTTTTTCTTGACTGTTTCAAATTTCATCACTTGGCCTTTTACAAGGTGAACTAATTTACCTCCATCATCTTCAAATTGTTCAAAGTTTAAAACAGATGCTTTTCCACAATCATGACACATTTTTGTTCCATCTTCAAAAATAAAAGCAAGATAAATACCAAATCCACTATTGTCCTTCTTAAATTTCATGACCATTTCACGAATTGGTTGAGGTATTTCACATTTATTTGATGTTATTATATAACGGTAAAGAAACCCATTATTGATAATTTGTTGTAAACACAAAACTAACAAGCTGTCCATAGTGTTAGACTTGTACTGAAAGTTATATCCATAACTATCTCTTTATATGCTCTTACCCCCACCACTTTTATGTAGGTCAAGGTCATCGGATATTAAGCGAGAACTGGGAATAGATCACTAAGCGGCATGTTATTACATTACCACAAAGTGATCTATTCCCTATTCTCTAAAAGGGGTGCTGATAATTTAGATTCCTAAAATTTCTTTTCCTTCTTCTTCACCTTCTTGAACAGTTGTATTACCAGACATGTGTGATATTAATTTCTTCAATTCTCGATTTTCCATTTCTAATGTTTTCAATTTTAGATCTCTTGCTTCAACTTGTACTTTCAAAAATTTGATATAACTTCCAGCCCAGTGGAGAGTTTTCAATCTTGGTGCTCCAAGTTCAATTCCTGGTATTTGAAATTGTAGTCTATTAAATTCCATCTTCATATCTTCTCGGTCTTGTCTTTCTTTTTCTAGTCGTTTTAATCTTTGTTTTTCCCTGAAGGAAGAAGTCGGATCACAAGGTACATGATGAAACATTTTGATCAACAATTTCTCGAAGAGTAAGCTTCTACACAGATAGTCAACACATTTATCCACATTCCCCCACCAAATTTAAGTCAGTAGTGGGGAGATGCCAATGGTGGGGAGACGTCAGTGGTGGGCAGAGTTATACTAATGTAATGGTTATTTCTACAGTTACACTCGCTCCATTCTCGAAAAGATATTTGTAATATGGTTCGGGATACTGTTCTCTTTCAGATCCCGCATGTTCTTGAATAAAGTTGAAAGCCAATTTTTTTGAATAATCATTGTGAAATACTTCCCTGACACAAACAAGAATTTTTTCTTCCAAAAATTTAACTTGAACCAATGGTATTTTGCTTACATCGTCCTTGTCCATGATAGGTAGCTTGTAGGTAAAAGTATTAGGTGGTAGTTTTTGTGGTTTATCCAGTAGAGAACAAAATTTCTTGTACAATTTCTCCTCAATGTCTGGAAAACGATGTATATCAAACAGATTGTAGTATGAAGGATCAAAAGGTATTTTACGAAACATCTTCGGTCACTAGTCTCTTTAAGACTGATCTCCTGCACAAATATTTAACACATTTATAAACATTCCCCCACCAACTTTTAACTTGTGGTGGGGATATTTTCCCTCCACTACTTCTTCAAAATAGTGGGGGTACCTTAGTCCAATTCAGATTCAGATTCAGAAGACAGTAAAGGTGATATGGGTGATTCCAATGATGAATCCAATATAAATATTTCAATAGCTTCCTTAATTATATCTTCATCACTATCATTTATCATTTCTTCAAATAGTTCTTGTTCAATCTGTACCATTTCTTCCTCTTCCATCATAGAATCATTATCAGTTTCGTCATAAGTTTCCTCTATGTTTTCTTCCTGTATTTCATTTGTGCTTTCAAAAACATCTTTAACTTGAGAATAATTAATAAATGGAGTATCTCTAGACAACATGTTTCTTTACTACTTCTTTTACTTCAAATAACAAACTATGTATCGCTTACTTAGTCTTATATATACTCCTACCCCCACTATTTTTGCAAAACAAAGGAATAGGAAGGGGGTTAGTATCTATTCTTCTCTATCTAGGTTATATTTCATTGCTGTCACATCTACTATAATTTTCTGCTCTTCAATTTTATTGCGAATAAATATTGTCCAAGGAAATAGTTCATTAATATTGTTAATTGTTACTTTTATACTATACAAAATTTCAAAATGTTCTACTAATGAAACAAAAACAATAACTCCTAGCTCATTGTTTTCCATAATTTTTTCTTCAATTTTTATCCGTAAGTTTGTTATTAAACTCCATATATTAATATCATTGGCTATAAAACCATCAAGTCTGGTAAGCATCTTGATGCTACAAGGTGTGGGTACAGACTAGAAACTTGGACGTTCATAGCCTGCCTTTTTATCAATTTTAAAAATGGGGAGGGGGAAGGAATAAGGATTGGGAAGGGATAGGGTATAGGGTGGGGGGAAAAGTAATTTTGTTATTACACTACTTGTGCAAGAAAATAGCCACCAGTGTCCACACCTTGTTCATAGCACTCCATCATAGATTGTGCCCACTGCAACATGCGGTCTCTGTCATTTGGTGTGACAAGGAAAGAATGACTATCACCATACAATATAAAAGAGTCAATTCGTATATAACATCCTAAATTTAACCATTTATTAGCTTCAACCAAAAAGTTTTCTATTGTATCAAATGGAAATTGTGGATCAATTGCTATAACTTTACGTTCTTCACTAAGTTCAACACTATAATCATCATCTTCTTCACTCTCACTCTCACTATCATTATTTAAAATGTCTTCAGGTTGTACAAAAACATCGGAAATTTCGGAACAATTAAAATGGTAATTCACATTAGGAGGCATTTTTTCAAATAAATAATATTTTAAAAGGTGGAGAAAAAAATACAAGAGATGTACTTCACGGCACAAAGTGCGAGTACAGACTAGAAACCTGAAGGTTCATAGCCCCACTTTTATAAATTTTAAATATGGGGAGGGGGAAGGAATAAGGATTGGGAAAGGATAGGGTGGAGGTGGGGGAAGGGTAATGTGGTTATTAAGCCACTCTTGCAACAAAGTACCCAACACCAATGTTCAGTTCGTATGATCTCATCACATCGTCCTGCCAAGTAAGAATTTGTTCTCGATCATTTGGAGTTACAAGGAAGAAGTTACTGTTATTGTAGACAATAGGTGAACCAATTATAATGTTGAATCCTAAATTTAGCCATCTATGTGCTTCAAAAATAAATCTTTCAACTACATCAAAAGGAAATTGTGTTTCTATAAAATATACTTTGAATTGTTCATTAATTTCAATTTCATCTTCACTGTCATCTTCACTTTCATCTTCACTGCTATTATCCATGTCTTCTATCACATCTTCTTCATGTTCTTGGAAAGCATCTTCTTCATGATGTTGGAAACCATCTTCAGGTGGTTGAAAAACATCTGCATTTTCTGAAGGATTAAAATTTTCATTAAAGTAAGGAAGCATTTTAAAAATAAAGATATTAAAACTGGCAGGAACAAAGCAACAAGAGAGGCGAAGCAACGAGAGTGGTGGAAGAAACCAGAATGAAACACTAGCCATAGCCGGCGCGTCTTTTATAACGGTATGCAAATGAGAGGGGTTAGCAGCCGGCCATGACCGGTCATTGGCCCGGGAGGTGGGGGAAGGAGTAGGGGAAGGAGTGGGGGAGGGGGGGGGGGCTCCATTTTTTCGGGGGGGGGGGGGGGGTCATTGACCTTTCAGGTCCGGTCATTGACCCTAAGGAGTGGGGATGGACACAGAACCCTCCTTTGCTTACTACTACACGGATCAAACTAGCCATGTACCAGAACTTATTTCTGCTAAGTCGCATGTAAGCTAAATAGCTTACATCCCTAAATTTAAGTCTTAGGTGGCCCTGAAAAGGGCCGTTTGGCTGGGTTTGGTGGACTGCTATGGAGCTTAAGGCATAAAAAAATAAGGGACTTCAATGTTGTTTTCCAAATGGATTTCAGCAGGATCGGCTTGTGTAAACTTGTACAAATTAATTGCACAAATATCACATTTTTCTTCTTCTGGGATGATAAACTTGTATGACAAGTAACATTTGTATTCATAAATTCCACCATCTATTGTAAAATCCAATAATCCATTTCCTATTGCAGCCGAACCACATTCTGGACACATATTTGTTCCATCCATAAATTTATACTGAAGATAATGAAAAAGTCCAAAATTTTCCCTATAAAAAGAATACACTTCTTGACGTAGTGTTAGTGGAAGGTTTCCATCTTCAAATGCAAGTTCCGCCAACACTATATTTGAAACTATCTGTCGCAAACATAATTCTAATAGAGTAGGCATGTTGCAGCAGTGGTCTCACGGATTGGAATGAAGACTCTGGAGTAGCTAGTATAACGGTTAGATGTAGGTAGACAACCGGTCATGACCGGCCATTCACCCAGAGGAGTGGTAGGGGAAAGAATGGTGGGGGAAGAAGTGGTGGGGGAAAGGGGGGGGGGGCTCCATTTTTTCGGGGGGGGGGGGCTCCATTTTTTCAGGGGGGGGGGGTCATTAACCTTTCAGGTCCGGTCATTGACCCGAAGGAATGCACACAGACACAGAACCATCCTTTACTCACTACTCACATGAAAGTAGGTCACGAGACTTAGAGTGTTAAAAAATAATGGGGGAGAAACACAACGCTATAACGCGTTGTGTTTCTCCCCCAGTATTTTTTAAGCAATAATTTGGAAAAAGCTATGTGAATTTACTTGCTACGCCCCCACCTTGTAATACCATCCAGTTTGTGTCTGAGGAGATAGTCTTTAGAGTCTAACTCATAAACTGATTTCTCTTTGCGCAAGGATTCAATCACTTTAATATTATATCTTAAGCCGTTACAAGTTGCCAAAATGTGTTCGTTGTCAATAACACGTTCAAAAAAATAAACACAACCTCTCTTAAGCCTATTTCCTTTCACACCAATAATTTTGGATTGGTATTCAACAGTGGGGGTTTCTGTCACTTGTGGTTCAGAAATGTGTTTTACGACATGTACACGGCAAAAACTTTCGTTTTTTACACATTTCCTCCCACAAGGTGATCCTTTCTTAATTCCCCTAGTAAGCATTTCAGGGCAAGTAGTGGGACGGCTAAATGCCCTACGACGCTCTTCTTGTAATAATTGAAATTGCTCTGAAGGAGCAGGTTTAGGAGTAGGTTTAGGAGTAGGTTTAGGAGCTGGTTTAGGAGCTGATTTAGGAGATGGTTTAGTAGCAGATTGAGAGGAATCAGTTTTATGATAGGTATGATCTTTAGGTGTACTAAGTGGTGGGGTAGGAGGCAATGGTGATAGTGGGATAATAGGTGTGCTAAGACGATGAACAATGGTTTCAACGGAAGGGGTATTAGGATAGTGATGAACTGGCTTCTGCGGTGGCGGCATAGTAGTTGATGGTGGTGGCGGCATAGTAGTTGATGGTGGTACAGAGTCCTTTGAAGGCGAAGGCGAAGGCGGTGAAAAAATACTACGAAGTCTAGAAGTGTTAGTTGGCGGAAGAATAGCTCTAGAAGTTAAAGGTTCAGATGCAAGTCGGTTCTTGTAGCAATCAGGAAGGTTTTTGAGGCGAAGAGTTTTCTTAGGTGCAGGAACAGCTGTAGTAGAAATAGAAGTCGAAGTAGAAGTAGTAGTCGGTACAGAAGACATGGTTATAACTCCAAGTTCGCAGCGTAACGTCTGGAATCAGAATGAAACACTGGCCGCGGCTGGCTCGGCTTTTATAACGGTATGCAAATGAGAAGGGTTAGCAGCCGGTCATGACCGGTCATTGGCCCGGGAGGTGGGGGAAGGAGGTGGGGGAAGGAGTGGGGGAAGGGGGGGGGGGGGGCTCCATTTTTTCGGGGGGGGGGGGGCGCTCCATTTTTTCGGGGGGGGGGGGTCATTGACCTTTCCGAAAGTGGGTCAAGGTCATTCAAGATTTATAATGATCCAAGGTGATAGAAACAGTAATACTGTTCCCACCACCCTGTTTGCCTAACGGTTCCCACTCCCAACCCACTAGTTACGTTCTGCAAGGGAGGTCCCTGGGCCGTCCGCATCAAAGCGTAACTTCCCGTCCGCATCAAAGCGTAACCATTAATTTCAGGGAAACTGGAACAGTTAATGCAGAAACGCAACTCTAACCCCACCCAAACTAATCCCACCCATCATATTCCTAAACAAAATGCAAAAAAAAGTCCGACTTGCGGATGTCCCACCCATTTTAAATGAAGTTCAACTGAACTTCTGAATTTACAGTTAATCTACCCCCTAACATCTAGCTGTAAGGCAAAACAAATGCACAAAACAAACATAAATTATTAGTACCAACACATCATTATTAAAAACCAAATAATTCAACACAACCAAATACCATCATTATTCTTAAAAATTAATACACCTTAATGCTAAACCCAACTTATAACTAACATCGCAATGCGCAAATTATTTCTTAAATTAAATACACCTTAAAACTAAACACACACACACATACCACATTGCATTAAAAAACGCAACATAGTAGAAGAAGTTCAAATATATATAGGCCTACTATATATTTCAAACCTCTTGCTGAGTTGCCAACAACCTTTCGCTATGAAAGTTTGTTGGCGACTGAAGCAAAGATATAGCTCCTATCGCTCCTCGGGTTTTCAAAGAGTGGGGGAAGTTGTTTCACTCCAGTACAGTGTTCAATCCAGTCCAATTCGCAGCAGTGTAAAAGGAAGGCGAAGGAGTGGGGAGCAGCATATGCACAGCAATGCAAAACCAAGGTTTGAGGTTAGAATTATCCATGTGCAGTAGCGCTAAAGTGAGTAATACAGGACTAGGCGCATGCGCAATAGCATAGTCACTATTCCGATCCGGAGAACTCGTTGCATGCGCAGCAGGTTTGAGGTTAGAATTATCCATGGCAGCTGCCATATTTAGTCTGGTTTCACCACATAAAGTCAACAACCGGTGGTGACCGGCCATTGACCTGGAAGAGTGGGGGAAGGAGTGGGGGAAATAGTAGGGGAAGGGGAAGGGGGGGGGGCTCCATTTTTTCGGGGGGGGGGGGGGCTCCATTTTTTCGGGGGGGGGGGGTCATTGACCTTTCCGGTCGGTCATTGACCCAAGGAGTAGGGATAGACACAGAACCCTACTTCTCTTACTACTCAAGTGAAAGTCGGTCAACCAGTCATTTGCTTGCCATCTGCCGCCATCTGGCTGGAGTTATTGCCTCTATAAAGGTGGGTAGTTTATCTCGCTACAAACATTCATTGCCTCGCATCCGCTCGGTCATCATCTCTCGTTAGTTTTATGTTATGACTACTTCACTTACTAGGTTTGAGGTTAGAATTATCCATGAAATAGCCTTTGTAAATTCTAACCTATAAAATTACTACTCTGGCTTTCTGTTTCAATTTCTTTTACACTTCATTTTATATCTCAGTCTTATTTTAACTTCTGAACTTAACACATCGATTATAATGACTGCACAATGTTTAAAATTAAAGCTTTTGCGAACACAACACATATTACGAAGTACTTCTAAACCTTCAATTTCAAAGTGTAAAACTAATTTAAATAGAGTTAGGAAGAAGTACAGTTTTAACCCATTATACTGTTCAACAACTTCTCAGGTTAATGTTGATGATAGTGTTATTTACGACATTTTACGTTCTATGTTACACTTAAATAACTTAGAACTTGTTACACCTATCGACTGTGTTCAACAAGTTTTTTTATTTTACCCCCACCATTCCCTATATAAGGGCTCCGACAATAATTCCTACTTCATTATCTTCTATGCTCTTCAGCTAACAACATCTCCACTCTAATTCACACTACAATAATAATGGAAACCAACCAAGAAAATGTTCAAGTTCATGAAATATCATCAACAACTCATCCAAGGGAAAATCCTTCTAAAAATTCAACTTCAACAACTCCTCAGAACCCTGTACAAGTTCCAGATGTATCTTCTACAACAATAAATGATGTAGAAGCTATTCTTCAATCCCTTGTCGGTTTCGACTGACCTGTATGATGATCACCGATAAACTGAACTCTTAAAGTTCAGTCTTTTTTAAAACCCCCTCCATATGACCTTGAAGCAATTATCCCCTCTCCTTTATACACTAACTCCTACTTCAAAAATTAACACCATCTCCTCACCCCTTCTCCACCCTTTCATTTGATTTAGCCTCTCCCCACCTGAAGCTATATGGCATGGCATATGGCGGCAGCGACTGATTTGGCAGCTGGCCGATGGCAGCTGGCCGGCAGCGGCTGGCAATTGGCACGACTTCCGTTTTGAAAGTAACCAAACCCCACTACTCCCATCTAACTTTTGTCTGGGGTTACTTAGAAAACATTGAGTATGCAGAAAAAAATCAAGACCTGAGACATCTCAACAGCGAATTTCAAAAGCGATCATGACTGAGATTATGCTAGACATTTGGCAAGAAACAGAATATTGTACTGCTTTTATGTCTGTTGTAGGAAACCAAATTTGAAATATTTAAATTTTTATCTCGGATATATTAAAACTGTTAAATTTTTTAAAATCTTTATGAGGACAAATAAGCTGACGAATAATATTATCTTAGAAATGATACCAGGTTTTGTAAAGATCTGACAGCAAATGGCGGAGTTATTGAAACTTTTCTGCAGAAATATTTAGATTTTTCATTACAATTAATGCATATTATTTTTTTATGGATTATTAACTTTTAGACTTTTTTGTCTTGATTGAGATTTTTTTACAATTATTATGACATCTCAGTTTAAAATTTTATATGGCCACAATTTTAAAAGTACGAATGATAGATTCTTCCTCAAAATGAACATTGCTGTGATGACAATGTTTCTGCGAAATATGAACATTATACAATTATCCGTCGCAGAAATAAAAATGACTAAATATAAAACATAAAATGGATGCAAAAAGACACATGTTTATATAATGACACCAAGCTAAATAATAAAAAAATATAATAATATAATAAATAATAATATAAATAAAATAATAACAAAAAATTCTTTATTATCTTATCACCATTATTACTTGCTGCCACTATTCAATAATTTATTTAACTATTGTATTTATCAAGGTTAACTGTGATACATGTATTAAAACTTAATAATAACTTGATGTTATAATTGTTTTGACTTGTCAATGCATGTAAACATTGGAATGTGACTAACGTCATTATCACAAGATATTTCAATCTTGTTTCAATCTTTTTGTGTTCAATGTTGGCGGATGTTTCAAGTAACTGTTGTGTCTTGTGGTATTCCTCAAGATGAATAAAGTCTTATGCCTTATGTCTTATACACTTTGTAACGGTGCAATTCGCGGTGGTGTTAAAATTGCACGCTACAGCCACGGAATCGCTCAATCGGGTTAAATGTCCACGGTTCTAAATTGATTGTGGCTAATAATTAATGTAATTTATTGGAGGGCTCAGACGCAAAGTCAAATGAACATATAGTTCTCAAAGCAAATCCTTAGATCATCACAGCCCTTGAATTTGGAAAAAGTAAATTTGGATTCCCCGGTGAAATTCTGATTAAAATAATAAAAACTAAAATAAGCCACGCGGCAAAATGAAATAAACGAATTCTTCAACTAAAACGCAAGTAAGCCTATCAGGATTTCACCGTCAAGTTATCGCCAATTAATAAAATCGGGTTTCTATTGAATTAATTTAAATCACAAATACAATATTCAATTTAATCACTAAAAGTCCAAAGGGTTTTCCGGGAGCTGTTTCGCCCCGGGCCTAACGCTGGTAAAATATAAGTTTTATTTAATTAACAAGTACTTTTTATTCCCAGGGTTAGTTCGCCCTGGGCCTACAATGGACTGATGTAAATCGATTCGAAATGAAATAAAATATTGACTCGCTCCGGTCAACCACGCGGTCTACCGGCTAACCAAGAACTCTTCAAGAGTACGTAAAACGCTATTAAAATCTATTCCTTGTACGAATTATTTAATTAAGTTAAATAAAAGGAACATTAAATTAACAAGTCTGAATTATAAGGCACTACGCTGAAATGTACAATTACTATAACCGTACCTGAGCCAGAACGCTGAATTATCCGTCGCCTCGTCGGACGCCCGACGTTTATTTTATTAGTTCGCTTATGGTTAACCCCGAGCAGCGGGGGAGATGCGGCGGGCTGTTCGCCAGGCCATCGACTCGTGGACCTTGTCGGCTACTCGCCTGACGGAGGACTGACGGCCGCTCCCTTGGAGTCGGGACGATGGCTCTCTCCCCACCACCGCCGCGCATGCGCGGCGCGGCCACCAAGTAAAAGTCGGAACAGCTGATTCCAAACGGGCGGCCAACAAGCTGATCCTCGGTGGCGCGCGAATTCAAACCGCCCGAACGCTCGCTTCAATTTAGACCCTTACAACTTTTTGCTTTGTTTTTGTACAAGTAATCATCTCCCAAAATCCTGAAAGGATTTTTTTTACACAATGTAAATTTATAAGTGGAAGTTTACTTAATTATTTGAACCCACAATTATTATTTGTCTGAACATAACTCATAACCTAACGGGCACACACAGGTCGGTGGATGCTTATGCACCATCTGGCTGAGCGACTAGCTCCGGACTGCAACGATCTGCAGTGATGACTTATAACCTCACTTGCACACAAAAGTCGGTGGTTGCTCAAGAACAGTCTGGCTGATCGACTGACTATCGACTGCAGACTCATACCGCAGTGATGACTCATAACCTCACGGGCATATACAGGTCGGTGGATGCTCAAGCACAACCTGGCTGATCGACTGACTATCGACTGCAGACTCATACCGCAGTGATGACTCATAACCTCTCGGGCACATACAGGTCGGTGGATGCTCAAGCACAGTCTGGCTGATCGACTGACTATCGACTGCAGACTCATACTGCAGTGATGACTCATAACCTCTTGGGCACATACAGGTCGGTGGATGCTCAAGCACAGTCTGGCTGATCGACTGCAGACTCATACCGCAGTGATGACTCATAACCTCTCGGGCACATACAGGTCGGTGGATGCTCAAGCATCGTCTGGCTGATCGACTGAATATAGACAGCAGACTCATACCGCAGTGATGACTCATAACCTCTTGGGCACATACAGGTCGGTGGATGCTCAAGCATCGTCTGGCTGATCGACTGAATGTGGACAGCAGACTTATAATCTCATGTGCACACACAGGTCGGTCGATGCTCACGCACTTACAGCAATGAATACAAAAACGTTAAGAAGGTCACATCTTATGGAAGAAATGGTCAAGAAAGTTTCTGTTGACGTAGTAGCGCACTCCACCATGAGAGCGCGCACGAGACAATGACCTATTAGTCAGATTACATTCTGACTTTGTTGCAGATGGTCACCAGCAAAGAATCTCTCATCCTCACGCTGCACTCACATAGCATACATAACCTATGACAGTTTTGCATTACTGGACCAATTCTTTTAACTAATGTAGGAACAATTTTTCCGTCCGCCTATACTTTAGTAGTTAGTGCTCATTTTGGAACCCAAGTAAACAAATTTGAAAATAGCAGGATACCATGACGACGTTTATAACTTAGTTTATTTTGGTAAACATATGATTCAATAAAATATCTTCATTAGAATAACATTAAAGTTGAAAGCCTATACGACAAAGTCTTAACATTAAAAGGATTTAATGGCTTAAAATAACGATTCTTCTTGAAAAAAGCTTTCCAATGATACCAAATAAGCTAGGTAGCTAATGTTTAAAATGGTGTTTTGACGACACAATACTAAATAAGAAATTTAATATTTCCCTTTCTCTCGTACTATGTTTAGGCCGTTTCCTCTGGCGCTATCTCTATTTGGAGTGCTCAAGTTCAGTTTACAGCGCTCCTAGCGGAATAAAATGTCGGCCAATTTTTAACATGGGATGTGATCTTCTTAACGTTTTTGTATTCATTGCTTACAGCGTCAGGGAGCTCTTTGTTATATGCATTTTTATTCTCCGTTTATATCCCATTTACTGGCCTTGTAAGGTTTATATTATTTCACAATATTGCATTATATATTTAACAAAATAATAACTTGGGATTCAGGTTTGGTAAATAAATAAAACATTTACGGAATAAATAATGATGGCATCATCTATGCAGAGCACTAAATTTAAAGTATTTCTTATAAAAATGTTCAGCATGAATGATAAGTGAACAATATTCAAACCATGCATTATACATCACACAGATAAACCTAATAGGGAAATACACATGGTCTGGAGCCAAGCCAGAAGAAGTTGTGAGGTTGCGGTGATATTGCTGAGAGTCCGGATCGTTATGTTGGTATCACTATTGTGACATTGTTGTGATGATGATATCACACGAACGAATGTGTATATATCCACACTAAGTGAAATCTTCTACACTGACAATAGTTTAAATATAATTATAATTTTATATGGTTAATTTTTATGACACGTGTCATTGAATTAAATATATTAAATTATGTTATCATGCAAGTTTTACTAAATATACACTAATCATATTAGCCCATAATTTTGGCTTGAATAGTAAAATAGAGGCTGTACTCAAGTAACAATAAAAATGTAACAGTCACGATGGGAGATGTAGTAATAATTGTTTAATGAGGGAACGCAAAGGCTTTTTGTTATTCAAAATCCCTAAACTACCTCGTACTATTAAATCGGTTTTACTTTTTTAGCTTATTATTTTACTTTAACTCCCTTTCGCTAGTTCACAGTTTATGTTTTTGTAACACCCCTCTTATCAATAACACTAAATGACAACCAATAGCCATACAGATAATTTGTTTAGCGAGAATATTTATTCTAACCTTGAAAGTCTCGATATACTAAGCAGTTTTCGTAAGTTTAAGTCGGAATGTCCATTTATGCAACATCATACGAGTTTTAGTACAAAGATTAAACCGGAAAAAGTTAAACACATTGGTAAACAAATTATAGTTTGACATTATCTTATTGAAATTATCTTATTCTATAAACAGATTAAATTCTTGCTCAAATGTCTTTTAGTTTTCTTGAGCGATGCCATGAGACGGTTTAAAACTTATCAGTTGTCGATTTGAGCTAAACACTAGAACAATTGAACAATCAGAACGGCCGTACAGCCGGACCAACGCTGAACGTGTCAATCCACTGTGTGATTTATAGCAAGGTAACTCTCGGGAACGGTTGATGTTCCGAGGTCCGGAGGACCAATACATCTTTTAGATAATATTTCCGCATTTCACCGAGCTATTAAAAAAATATAATCATTTAGTAGAGTTAAAATATTATAAACCATTGAAAAAGTGATAAAACATTAATATCAGTTTTAAAAATATAAAAAAATAAGTAAACAATGCCCGGTAAAAATATTTGGTAAACCATTTATGCGTAAATAATAACCCTTTTAATTTTATTTAAATACTGAGAAAACTGTTCCGTAAAATGGATACATTTTTTATGTTAGTTTTCCTCATAAAATATTTTGAAAATACGTCAAATTTTTTCATTATTTTTTCGTAAACTCTAAGAAGCCAGAAAAATATGTTTTATGGCTGTTTCTCTTTTTACATAGCACATTCGCCAGGCCTCGCCCAAGACCGTGGCTGCCCCCAGGGGCTGCAGCCATCACATAACCGCTTGACACTTGTTTGTACCTGCATCATTCTCTACATTCTTGTATTTATTTATCCGTAAAAAGAATTGGCACAATTTAAATGCTATTAGTTCTTTTAATTTATCCATAACTATTATGAATGATAAAAAACTGAGAAGAATGATTGTATTCGTCACAAAATATTAGGGAAACATTTTGTTTATAAATTTATATAAGTGAGTAAATTTTATACTTTACTCGATGAAATGCACAATACCATGTTATAAAAGATAATTATTTATATACTAAAACAATAGTAAAAGTTTTATTAATAAACTGTTAACCCAATTTAAAAACATTATTGTATTATGTTTCAAACAAAATCATTTACGGATTTTCACAGCTGATGATGTCTTTCTTTATTGTTTCATACAATCTTTATACTACATATCATCTTTATTACCATATTTTGCCAGATTTAGTTACACAACGTTTGATGTCAATAAATATAAACTAAGGTTTTAGAAATTTAAATCAATTTATACATATAGTTTTTTATGCTGAATATATTTCTTGTCATGTAAGTACTTTGTACTGTTAGTAAATCAATGACAAAATTATCAACATATCTACTTTGGACGTATTTCATGCAATAGAAACGGATTTTTAAATACTAATATTTTCACTTTATCTTCACTGTTCACCTTCAAATAACCAATGAATCTGACTCGATCTAGCAGATCACCTACTTCAAGGTTTTCTTACGTTAATGTGATCGGTAATCACTCACAATAATGAAGAGACTATACGTCTTAGCGTGGCAGAATTCAATTAGCCTATTAGTGTAGTAAAATTAAGCCAAAATATGGCTGGAAAATGAAAACATATTTGGACAGTGAATTTTTGCTGAAATGTGTTCTATACGATCCCCTGACCTCCCTAAGAAACGTCCCCTGAAATCCCCAGTGGGCAACATGCCTAAAAATGATGGGATGGCCCACGTGGAGTCAGAAATAAATATTTCGTCGACCAATGGGTTTCTGTACATCAAATTAAAGCTCTTAAGTAGTAGAATTTAATGCCGCAAACCCCACCTCAAAAGGTTGCATGAGTCGAAAACGGCAGCCTGTCAAACTTTTAATAAAAATCAAATTTTAACCTAAACGCTTAAAAATGTAATAATTTTCGAAATACTTGACCTTTCGAGGTGCAGTTTGCGGCAAACTTTTGCTTTTACAATTACCTTTGAAAATGAGGATAGCTTGTCCTGTGCCTATCATACCCTTGAACCATCCTCTACATGAACGTCCCAAAGAGGAAGTTAAAAAAATGTTCTTAGTCCATAGTCATGCTGTACATAATTTTAAAGGTCTTAGTAAGGAGAGTACATAGCCGAAAACCAGATCTCAAAAGGTCAAATATGTCGGAAGTTATTGCATTTAAAAGTTTTGATAATATTATTTTATACAATATAAAATTAATACCACCAATATCTTATAATTTTTATTATAAATTAAGTTGGTGGTATTAATTTTAAATTGTATTCTCAATCCAATATTACAGATCTTACATTATTTAAAATATTATTTTATTCTAAACTTTGAACGCCTGCCATTTTACTCCCGACAGTTATATTGACGTCTGGTTACGGCATTGTATTCTACATTTTAAGACCTTTAATTTGATATATATATAAGCCTTCTGGAATGTATTTAAATGTTGTATACTGAATATCAAATTTTAATGTAACTCCTTATGGGCCAACCCCTTATTTTTAAGCTTGATCCCCATATGGGATTTATGGGGACTTTTCGGAGAAAGGTCAGGGGATGCCATAGAACACATTTCAAAAGAAATTAGCTTTCCAAAAATTATTTAATTTTTCCCGACTAATTTTACTACACTATATGGTTGGTGTTGGTCGCTGTCTCACTAAAGAATAAACTCTGCATTTAATTTCAATTAAGAATATATGTTTTATGGCCCGTATTATCAAACAAATACTACAGTGTTTTCTTTACTTTGCTTAGAATCTTTTTTTTGTCAGTCTAATCTTCAATACCTCATTTTTTGAAAATATGTCAGTTGAATGAAAATTATAAAGACTTTTCAAACTAATAAAAATTATCAAAAATATGAACTTAGGTAAAATTATCAACTTATGAAAATTCTAAAATTTTTTAGAAACTATCAAAAACTGTCTTGGAGTAGACTGGCACGACAATTCCTAGCAAATTAAAAGACCTGTTTAACCTTAGGACTTTATCCAAATTTCATTTAAGTATCCAACTTTTCTAAAATGCTTCTCCGGGGAGGTCTTTATAGTATCAATCACGGTAAACACTGTATATAGTGAAACATACTTTATTGTTCTCAGATACATTTTCCCCATCAATAATGAAAGTCTATAAAACTGTAAATGAAAGTCCTAATTTAAATTTTACCATCACTTCGAAGATAGTTCGATATTAACAAACGGTTTATTGGATTTAAAATGTTTTACGTATTTCAGTTCATTCTGTAATTATAAGCTATGTAAAATACAAATTATCTTACATTTAATGATTACACTGATGTAATCCATCGTAAAGGGATTCTTCAACACATCATGTGGTTTGAAAGCGATTATAAATCTTTATCTAAGATTTTTTTATTTAGATAACATAACCTTGTTTAAAATTGCTCAAACAATCAAAACTATCTATTTTCATTAAGGGTATCAAAATGCATATTGGTTAGTGATATGAAATAAAAATTAAAACACATTTTAAAATAAAAATGTATGGTTAACAGTTTATAAGTCAAGTTTAAAAACATTGCGTAGCTTTTATTTGATAACTTGACATTTACTACCAGTACAAAAACCACATAGACACTAAGTTGTCATTATTTGCTTGATGCATCCAGGTAAACATGACGAGGCTGTATGAACAAAATCGTCCGTGCCGTCCAGTACAAGCATGTTTGTGTCAATCGATCAGGCACTAGTCTCCATAACTTTGAGGATTGTTGTATTTGTTTAAAATCAAGTTTTAACCTTATTTTAAAATTATATACTTAATTATAACGTTATTTTGTACAGTATGTAATGGTTTACAACACTAAATGTTTGTCTTCACAATCTTAAAGAAGCTTTACTACTGATTTCACTCAATCAAATTTAAAAATATTTTTCACCAAGTCAATTTTGTTGTAGTTTAAAACTTGTGTTCTTTATTATATTGTAAATTCAAAATCAGTGCGGGAAATATGTTTTGTGGAAATTATTGCCAAACATTGTAATTTATATTAGTAGTTGTGTTTGGATATACAGTTCTGTTACCACAGCATCCAAAGATTAGATTCTGGCTGAGGCAACAATCTGCACCAGTGGTTGATGCTACAAATGCTACAAGCCCCAAGCAACAATGTGCAGATTGAAAAAACTTCCAGCTTGGTGTTACTAAGATACATTGTATACTATTTTGGTCTTCATTTCCTCTTCGAATAAAGAAATTGTGATATAATAAGAAATTAGTGTTTAATTCGTAATTCCAAATTACTTAAATGACTATACCGGGTGAGTTTCATAAAGTTATTCAATAGCAAACTCTTTTATTTTATATCTGACGTATACTTCTTATGGCGAACCCCCTTCAATTTTTTATATTGCTTTCAGGTATGTATTTAACTTTTAAAAATTTCTTGCCATTTTTAAAATATGGCGGCCAACTTTAAAATTTCTTAAGAAACACCAAGAATGATGTTTTATGATGTTTATGATGTTTTTTTTTTTTTTTTTTAATTTCCATGTAGTTTTAAGACATTTTTAATCTTTGACATTTTCTTATAAACCTAAGAGCTAAGGGTCTAGAGGCAGATAAAGTTCATTTTTAGTTTCATAAGAATAACTTTATCCGCCCAGTTCTCCGAAAACATTGATTAACATAAAAAGTACTCAGTACAAGAAGGTCTTAAATTTATGTTTTAAGAATAATTTTTTATAATAACATATTTTTTTATTATATTTTTTGCCCGTCATATTGTAAACATGTTAATTTATGCGTAAATTATAATTTTTTAAAGTAAAGTGTTCTCAAAACATAATTCAAAGACATTTTTATTCGTGGGTATTTTTTCTTTTACTGGTTGGTTTCGGAGACATGGGTGGATAAAGTTTGTCCCATGTTATTCTTACGGAACTAAAAATGAAATTTAATTTCCTCTAGCTTCCAAACCCTTAGGTTTAGAACAAAATTTCAAAAATTAAAAATGTCTTTAAATTACCTGAGAAAAAAACAATAAAATGTGGGGTGTTCCATACGAAATTTTAAGTTGGCCGCAATATTGGGAAAATGGTAGGGAATTTTGAAAAGAGAAATACATACCTGAAAGCAACATAAAAAGAAAAGGGGGCCCCCATAAGAAGTATACTGTCAGATATAGGATAAAAAAGTTACCTATTGGATCACATTAGGAAACTTACCTGTTATATGCTGATAGTGAAACGCAAAAAAATATGCCTTTGACTGTGTCAGTGTTTTGTCAAAGTTACACAGACCTGAAACAATATGAGGTTTCGCAGGTTTGTTGTACTTGTATATAATAAAAAAGTTGTGCACGATTATAAATAATATTTGTGTTGAGATACAAAGCAATATGAATTGGTGTGGTAAAAATTGTTGTATTTTCTTTTGAATATAACGAAATGCATGTAATGTAATTCATATGAAAGTTGGAATACATTTCTAACTATATCAAAAAGTCTTATAAAGATCTGAGTTAAAGTAAAGTATTGAGTAAAATAGTTGTTTGTATGTTGTTGTTGTTTTTTTTCTTTTCTTGAAGCTAGAATTATTATAGTTAAATCATAAATTTTATATCAATACCAAAAATATATTGTATTCTTGACACTGATATAGGGTTAATGACTTTGATCTCTCTTCTTTCCGTAATATTAAGTTAATTTCAAATCAATAGTTTTCATGTTTTACTTAATAGCTATATACATGTTTTATAATTAACATATAGCTATACATATCTTTACTTTTATTGTAAGACCTTTAGAAATATTTTAAAATATATATGACTATAGTTTTTTAGCAACTGTAATCTTTTGTATCTCATAGTTATTAATAACTAATTCACTCCCTGTAAAATCTGTAAAAGTATTGGTTGAAAACTACATTGAAAAAAAAATAGAATTTATTTATAAATATTATTTTACGATTTATTTTATTCTTTTCTTTAAGAGAAATAAATGCTTTGTTTGAACCCTTTGTAAAACATAAATACATAAAAGCCTGTAATTATTGTGTTTAATATTTTAATACCTGCTGATCTTCAATTATTATTTTTTTAATGCGAAATTAATTTATTGCCAAAATAATATATTTGCCAGCAGCCTTTGGTATTTGCCAGCAGACATTTACATTTCATGTTAGGCATTAAATAAGTTGATACTTTTACAACAAAAAGGTAGAAAAAGGGCCCCTGGTTGTTTTTCAAAACACCATTATGAGACGAATTAAAAACCTTCAGTTGTTTACTTTTTGGTTAAAAGTTTCTTTTGAATTATTTCAATGACATAAGTAATTAGTTTGAGTTTATGGAACTATATAGAGTCTTAAAAAGCCTCAAAATAAATTTATAAATCCTTACAACAAATTGTTCACATTGGTTCCGGTTCAGAAATATTATTTTAAATTACATATAAGAAATACAGTGTAAATTGCTCTTCGTTTGATTTTACACCGGAAAAATATTTGTATTCTTTCTAAAACCATTTACATTACCTTAACGATGTGGCCACTCAAACCAAAGTTGGTTTTTTTCCTCCGCAACGATACGCCTCCATTCTTCCCTGTCTTCAGTTTGTTCCCAGGTTACTCCCATTCGTCTGAGGTCTTTTTGGACTTGGTCCTGCCATCTTAATTTTGGTCGTCCTAGTGGTCTGGTGCCTGCTGGTCTCCCTTCAAAAACGTCCTTAATAAGGGTGTTTTCCTGATCTTATTGTTATATGACCTCTACCCATCTCAATCTTCGGCTTTTAATAATAACTATAATGTTGGGCTGTCCGTAAAGGTCTTTTAATTCTTGATTTTTACGGATTCTATAAATGTCATTTTCATTAATTGGACCATAAAAATCATTTAAAATCATTTAACATATGAAAATCGTGTTATACATGTATGGTAACACTAATTTTACTCTAAAAATTCAGGGTTAGGCAAAAGTCTGGACACCCCAGTTAACATTTTAACGCTTTGCAGGAATAAAACTAAACGAGAAACATGTTTATAACATGAATACTACACTTTTGATCAAAGTCACAACTTTGCTCCGGTCCCGAAAATGGAATAAATGGAGGACAGAATAAAATGGCAAACCGAAGGTCAATATCTCACCACTATCCGAAATGGCAGCCATTTTTAAATTTGAGATGGGCAATCAAGCTTAAGTTTGTAGACTCCCAGTTAACTTTTTAACGAGTTGCAGTGGGAAATCCAAACTTGGCACATGTTAAAAACACAAAAATAATTTAAAAAAGTTTGTGAACACTATACACAAGCACATAGCTTGATTATTGATGACAACTATACATAGCATACATATTTTCAATCTCAAACAAGTAGGCATGCAAATATAAATCCAACTTTTATAAAACATAATTAGAGTAAAAATATTTTTTATTGATCATTTCACATTTAAATATAATTTTAATCTCACCTCATGACACTCGCAAGCATTTGACATAATTGTGAATTGTAAAATTCAGGTTGAAATAATAAAACGTCTTCCAACACTACTCGATATATTTACACTTATACTGTAAATAAATGTTTACAGTATAAGTGTAAATATATCGAGTAGTGTTGGAAGACGTTTTATTATTTACACCTGAATATCATTTACCAGCACGTATAATGCTAATCAAGAAGTTAATTGTAAAATGACCATTGAAGCACATTAAAAACTTTTTCGTAACTTTCACTCTTAATATACTTTAAAGTAAAACGGATTCAAAAATGAAATGTACACGGCTACAAATTTATCCAACTTAAACTCAATGTTTTTAATATCTTTCATGCAACATTTCTACATGCCCTGTCTATATGACGTTTGGTTCTGAGCAGTAAATATGCAAACAAACTTGTTTGTTAACAAACAAAAGTCCAATTTACAAAACCGCCGACATAGATGGGTCTGTGACTTTTAATTTTGACTTTTTCATTCGCTCTCGTGACCGTTTGACGTACAATGGTTCTGTAACATTGGTAATTTTCAATAACACTATGAACGAGTGGAATGTAACTTGAGTGATGAGAAATATGATTTTTTTTATTTAAAGATAAAAAATTAGTAACCAGTCGTAATTGTATTTGTACAATCGATCAATAATGGTTTTATAGTAATTGGTATTATTTGATTATATTAAATTAAAATGAAACTATTAGATTTAGTTAAATTAAAAGTTTAATATAGACCTATAATATATAAAAACATTATTCCTTGTTTGTACAAAAATATTTATTTGTATTTTTTAAACATAAGTTAGTAATTAGTAGTAACTTCTTATAACAGATATGATGATGTTTGAGAATGTCGTAGAGGATATAACTTAGTAATCTTAGGTTAAATTTACATGTTGAACATATAACTATATTTATCATAATTTTTGTAGAGGTTTGTTTTAACTACATTCAATTCTTCCGAACTTAAAACCACTCTTCTATGATGGGCTCCGATACCCATTGTTTCTCTGAGTCTATAATATATTGCTCTATTACACTACGAAAAATAATTTAAAAAATTAACTTTATTCAAAAGTTAACTTACCAAAACTCTTTACACTAATTTACTTACCTTCATCGTTTTTAATGAATTAAACTCGAATTATTACATACCCCTGTCGCAGCAAACCTCAGCACCGTTCGAAATTCTAGTAAAATGAGGTTAATTATTAGTTTCAACCACTAATGAGGTTCTGTAAGTAGGTTTTCTGTATTTGGGGTTTTATAAGCAAATATTATGTTCATCACTATCTAGCAAAGGTACATACCAAATACTATCAAGATCTGATATATCTTAAAATCTTTCCTACAAAACACCAATGGTTATGTATGTTTGCCACCATACTGTTGCTGTAAGAAAACATAAATTAATTCTTAACTCGTAATGTTACTTACAAAGTTTTATTGGTTCATCCATAAAGACCATTGTCATAATTATTCCAATTCGTATGCATGAGGTTGAAATTGTGGTTCGGATCCCACGTTAAACTGTAGCAATTTATACAGAATAAAATAAGTAGGGACATCCCATGTTGAAAAATTTTAGTTTTGCCCCCGAAAACCAGAGTAAAATAAAGCGCTGATGTAAGGATAACTTCTCATTACTGGCATGGGAAGCGCTCTTCTGTCCTCTCAAATGTTAAAAAGGAGCATATTTGTCTACAAAAAATCAAAACCATAACTAACTTCTGTAAAATTATTCTAGTCATCTGTGTCCATTCAACCAATCAGCATAATCCTTACCATCTTGATGGTGCTATCTGTATTTCGGGCCCCCATCTGTGTGCTTTCTCACTTCCCCATAATGATGTCCCTACTTATTAGGTTCTGTATACATTGACTGTAGGTCCTAGATAACATTGGCGGTTGGGCTAACAGTTAACAGTCCTGTCTAAACAGAACGTCGGCATTAGTCAGTAACAAAACTACAAGATCGCGCCACAATCATCCTACACTCATATGTAATATAACAAATACTGGGTCTTTTTTGGAATGTCCCCGCATTTTTAAACAATTTTCTATTGCCTTCAACATGTCTAAGGAATGTACTGCAGGATAAAATTATAAACTAGAAACATGAAGACGACTGAATATGTAAGCCGAGCGCGCAACCTTTTATCAGCCTACCGATAAGCAGGTGAAGGACCCAAAGACAATCTTACTGATAACGATCACGATAAAATAACTTCCCACTTGACTACCAGTCGTGTCTTAACCATTTCCATTATGTGGGAACTCAATAGAAAATTGTTTAAAAATGCGGGGACATTCCAAAAAAGACCCCAAATACTTGGCTTAAACTACATATTTAGTTAGTCGCCATTTCAATAAGTGTATTAAGGTTAAGATATAAAGCTATAACAAACAAACATTTTATAGGTTTTATTTATTAGAAATACTATATCATTAAAATTAAGATGAAATTAGGAGGAAATACGGATCTCTTGAATAACAAATTCCTCAATTGTTATAGTTACACTCTTCGTTTAACTTGGCACACTAAACAATATCCATGACAAAGGCTGTGAAACCTATTAACTGGATGGCAGATAACACGTGTGATAACAACACAAACAATCCTTTGTTGCAACAATTGGTTGACGTCACCAGCCGTGCGTGTATTGTAACAGCGGATTAACATTAACTTACTCGATATGATGTCTAATCTTAATGAGCCTTTTTGATTGCGTAGGGTCATTAACTTTTATGTTTCACCAGATAAATGTTTCAGATCATAAGTTAAAAATATTAACTATAAGATGAAAAAATATTATTTGCCTGCTTATAATAATAAACTATAATTAGTTTGGCTCCGTAACATAGACCATGCTCGACATTCCAGTACATTAAAGGGGAGGACTGACATTATCTGAAATGTCATCAATATATCTCTTGCGACAATGGACTCGACTATTTAACACCCATTAATTAGTTTAACCATTTTAAAATATTTATTCTCTATAAAATGTTTGTGAATAATAAATAACTAAAACTGTATTAAAACATTATTTTGTCTTTTATTTTTTTTAAAGTACACTAGTAAGATTTCTCAAACGAAAGTATTTTATGACATCTCCAGAACAAAGTCATCCTTTGAAATAATTCCGATTGTACTGTCGACCTCTTTATGAACGTGTCTACATCAGAAACATCAGGATTTGAGCCTGATAATAGAAAAGATTGGTATGACATTAGCTATCATAGAGGCGGGAAATAAACGACATTGTTAACAGAGATTTTACCTAGAAACAGTCCAAAAATATTTTCGGAGTTGTGTCTTAGACTTTAAAATTTTTTTTGTGAGGGGCTTAATATATATTGTTTCTGAGATTTAAAGCTTACTACTGTTACCTTTGTAATTATGCAAAATCTTTGTTTTAAAAATTTTCCGAGCGTTTTTTTTTTTTTTTTTTTTTTTTTTTCCTCTTAGTTGGATATTTATTTCAATATTTTAGCAATTAATTGTTTGTACGTAATCTTATCTTTGAATAGGCGAGTTAATTTGGAATTATTGAGGGACAAAAAACATTTAATTTGTTTCTAGAATTAGTTTACTCTCCTAAATAAAAGGTTGGATGTGGAATTTTTGTTTAGTTATATTTAAGTTCCTTAAACATATGTAAGACTTAATTATTAAGTAACATTTAAAAACTTAGCATTTAATGTGCAAGTATAAGTATTAGGCGTGGGTACATACTATTTATAATAAATTTTATATACATTATAGGTATAGTTGTGTCCAACATATAAGATGTGGATTCCATCAACTACACAACTTCTAATAAAATTTGAAGCCAATTCGGCGTAAATATTCCCAATAGTTCTAAACTAAATATTGTCTGGTTGTTTTTAACACTTTTAGGAGACATACCTCTCACAACTATAAATGAATATATGGAAAGAAATAATAAATATAAAACAATTAATGTAAAAAATCTCAACTAAACTATGTTTTTTCAAAATTTTATTCTTACTTTTGTATTGCTTTCCCTTAGTGAATAGGAATATGATTAAGATCAAGTAACATAGTTAATTCATTGTTTTGCAATTCCTCATTAGTCATGAATCGAAATGAATCTTCAGTTTTTGTTGATTAACTTATAATATTTGTAATTGTAAACAGTTGTCTATTTAGATCCTTAAATATAAATGTATGGTTACAAAATGATACGGATTTTATCTACAAAATGATGCTAATAATTTACTGATAATTAATTGTTTGTACAATTGAGTTTTCCTCATCTTACAAATTGCATGTAACAGAGAACTACCACAAGTTTTATTTAAGACTGAAATGGAAATGAACACACCTGTTGATAAACATATGTATGTGATATGCACGTGGTTCGATTTTCAATATCCAATATACTTTGAAATAAGTTATCACTACCCATTTTGCCTTCTGTAATGATTTTGATTACGATGAAGAAGTTTATTATGACATCGAACAATAAAATATAAAACCTTTAATACAATTTTTAAATAAGATTTTAAAGATTTTTTAGACATATTGGCCACTGCAGTACTGTAAAATTTTTGGATTCAATTATAAATCAGTCCAATTGCATGTTTTGAGATGTACTTAAATAAATGTAGAAAGTTAAATTGTCCACAATGCTTAAACACTTACTCTACAACTTTATAAAATAACTAAATGTAGATGACCTATAACTATATGTAAGAATCATCATACCCCCCTCCCCCCCCCACCACTAGGGATGAATTTTTAAATTAGGTGAAACAATATTCTGGTAGCCTTCCTAAGAGTCTTTTGACTCAATTTGGTTCGAAAGTTTAATCTTGTGCTGAGATTTCCGAGAACTTAATTCATTTGAAAGCGTGGTTTGCATCATTGGAGCTTGAGGTAAGATTTCCAGTTTGGATTTTAAAATTTACAGTTTAAATTTACAATGAGGAGCTTTGTGCTTACGTTGACGAGAAATAAAATAAATACTGCTATAAAAACAAAATGCATTTAAATGTTACTATAGTACCCTTTACGATCGATATCTAAGTACCTTAGTGCTTTAAGAACTTTGAGCTTTTTTGCTCCATTAAAGTAATAAAGTTCACTTAATCTGTCTAAGCACCAGGAACAAATAAATAACATACATGAACTTATGTCTTTTCGTTATAATGCTATGTTTAACTATTAATCATGTCAATGAAAAGCTTCAAATCACACAATGAAGCAATAAGGAAAAATTGAATATTATATTTATACGTAAATAAAGTGTAGTTGGTTCTAATTTTATGGAGTTAAAGGGCCTATTTTGTTCATATTTGCAGACGTTTTTGTAGAGATTAGGCTTAAAAAATCTAGTTTACTTTGTAAATAATTACACATAAGAGCAGTTCAACTTATCTTAAGTATTTAATAAAAAAAATATTTCCTCTACATTTCACCTACGTTTAATACGACAAGCATCATCTCCCTGATAACTTGTAAGTATTTATAGGTTCCATAATTATCCAGGACTTCTCCACTTAAAAATAATTGTCCATTTAAAATTGTTTCTTTTGATGTAAAAAATCTTAAACTGATCAAAAGTTTAGTAGAATATTTTTTTTTTACCAAAATTATGGTGCAGTAAAAATATATAAATTTCTCGGATTAATAGTTTACGCAGGTTTGAGCACACACATTTATACAGGAAGGAATTCAATTTTTTAACTGCGCATAAAACAAAACTGAGACCGGAGTTCCATAAAGAGGAATTTTAAGGTGGTTTGCGTCGTGCCCCGCAACAAGCAACCTCTTATAGTTTTCTCCATCATTTCCCTTCTTAATTCTTACGTTATAGCTCCCCTGTCTACCTAAAATCAGACAATGGCATCCAGTACTAGTAAAATAGCATTCGTATTGTTTATGTATCTGCTTAGTCCCGTTGACTCATTGTAATTTAATTTAATTCGCATGTCATTGTTCTTGCTCATTAAAATCACAATATTAAGATGAAATCAAAGTGTTGCTTTCTCTTAAATTTTCCTCTTCAGTTCCTCAAGCTCCTCAAATATTTTTATGCAAAATTGCCATCAAGCGCAAATTAAGTAATGCTCTTCCATATAATGCAACAGGGTAGCTATTTTATTATTACGTAAAAAAACCTAAAACTGTATTGCAAATACACTTAAACCTACAGTTATGACTTAAAATATATTTTTAAATGAGTAGTTTAATATTAAAATTTATGGCCATACTATAATCATAATCTAGATTTGTAATTTTATACCCTAACTAGAGTACGAATAATAACTTCTAAAGAAAATAAGACACGGTGTAATTATTAAATTTAAATTGGTAACTGTTTAGTTTTTTTTAGCGAATTTCCCTATAGGGAATACGCTATTACGGTAGTAGCCATGGTAAGACCTAAGCCCGGGACCATGATACTTTTTCGTTTTAAGGTCCCCAGAAGCCAAAAACACCATTAGTTCATTTTCATATATATGTATATATATATCTATATATATATATATCTATATATATATATATCTATGTGTCCGTGGTACTGATAACTTTTGACAGCGACCTCCGATTTTGATGAAATTTGGTATGAAGGTGTAAGACCAGGTCTATTTTCATGAGTTCGCGAACCAGCGTGATCGGGTTATGGGAACGGGGTTTTATGGGGTTTCAAAGGGGTCAAAAATGGGTTTTTGGCATTTTTGGACCTCATTTTTAAAAATTTATCAATTTTAACTAAAACCATTTAAAAGAGCTCAAAAAAACAAACAATTAGGTATTTTGAATTTTTATCTTAGCATAACTGGTTACGGGGAAAATCCAAAAATATGTTTTCCATGTTATCCTTATGGGAAATCAAGAAAACCCTATACCTTGCTTATTTATTGACATAACTTAATCAAATTTGGTATGTACATTATCTAGATAGGGTTTAACTTATACTTGCTTTGAAAACCCATATGGCGGCAAACCTACATACTCACCCCACTACTATGGACC